>PVLC010001378.1:5131-145690 GCA_004027655.1 Graphiurus murinus
AAAAAAAAAAAAAAAAAATAGGGCCGGGGTGTAGCTTGAAGGTAGAATGCCCCTGGGTTCAATCCTCAGTAAAACACACACACACACACACACACACACACACACACACACACACACACACACACACACACACACTGATCTGGGGTGTTAAGGGGACCCACCATCCCTTGGGTTCAATCCCCAGACACACACACACACACACACACACACACACACACACACACACACATACACACAGATCCGGGGTGCTGAGGGGACCCACCATCCCTGACCTTTACTTTACCTAGCATAGCTGCACTTTGTTCTGAATTAGAAATTGTGCTTCGGGCTGTTTTTTTGAAGGGTCCCATGACTCACATAGTTTGAAAACCACTAGTTAGACAAACCACATCACATCAGGCTGCATTGTTGTAGGGAATTGTCTTCTTTCAGAGGGCCCCAGGTGACCCGCTGACCTGGGGTGTCTCCAAAGCCAGGTAATAATAGGTTGTGCTCTAATCTAAGGAGACTCCACTGTATTTGCAGAGAGCTTTGAAATGTTCTGGGAAAAAAGCTGATCAGATGTGCACGGTATTATATTCACGGAGAGAAAAACCCTCCCAAGTCTTTATAAAATGGATTAAACCCGTTTCTGAGGGCTGCAGGTCTGTGTGATCTTAATCCCACTCCTTACTCCTGATCTGCCACCCTCCTCTTTGTCTCCAGCCTGCGCACCTTCCCGGGTAGGCGAGGGCCTAGACGCCTTCCCGGCCAGGCAGCACCCCCTTCCCGCTCTCCCCGCGCCATGAGGGGCTGAGGGAGGCCTCCCCTGGTGTCTGCTTTGCCAGGGTTGCATTTCTCTGGGGTACGTCTCACGTGCACAGGCTCAGAGGGAAATCCGAGCAAAATATGGAAATTACGCCACTGCAAGTACAGTGACTGAAGCCTGAGAACAGATGTCAAAGTTGGGGATCGAAACCCTGTGCCTTATATGACAGGGTAGCAGTCAACCATAGCTCACCTGGATCCACGTTTCTATCCCTCTGAAATTAGGCTTTTTGTTTTGTACTGGGAATTGAACCCAGGGGCATTCTACTCCTGAGCTACACTGCCAGACCTGTTTTATATTATTATTTTATTTTTTTTGAAACAGGGTCTTGCTAAGTTACGGAGGCTGACCTTGAACCTGTGGTCCTCCTGTCTCAGTCTCCCAAGTACTGCGATTACAGGCGTGCACCACTATATCTGGCTAACTAAAGTTAACTCAAATCGATGGGAACGACCTCAGCTGTTTGCAATGGGGTAATGTGCACCTCAAGGCTACGTTCTCCAGTGGGCACAGGACGGGGCCTCCAAGTCAGAGGGAGGGTCTCTGAGGAAGTTCTAGCCCTCGTGCTGGAGTTGCCATTCAAGGCCCTGTGGGTCAGTGTGCTGGGCTTGGTCTGTCTCCCTCTGCTGAGGCAGGAGAGGAGCTGCCCTGGGCCCTCCACCTCCACCGGGGTATCTCAGGACCGGCACCCCTGCTCAGGGCGCAGGCGCAGAGAACTTGAGCAGTTTTCTTCCCATGTGAAGACAATGTGGAGGCTGCTCCAACCGGTGAGGGCTTTGGGCAGCACTGTGGAGGAGCGGCTTCAGATGGGTAGTTTTCTATTTGTTCTTCCTTGGTTCTTTCTATTCTGCTACACTGGGTTTCCTAGTACCACAAAATAAAATAGTGTCCCCCAAGCCTGGTGTTTCTAGGTACTGTATATTTCTGTTTTTGTGTATCACATGACATCATAATCACTTTTTGTTGTTGTTGTTGTTTCTCTGATTTCCCTTTCTGGCTTTGATCACCAAGACTTAACAAATATTTACTGAATTGAATAATTGTATTGCTTATTGAATAAGGTAATAACCTATATGACCGGAGACAGGAGGATTGCAGGTCCCAGGCCAGCCTTAGCAACTTAGTGAGATCCTCAACAACTTACTGAGACTCTGTTTTAAAATTAAAAAAAAAAAAAAATGCTTGTAATCCCAGCATTCGGGAGGCTGAGACAGGAGGATCACAGGTTCATAGCCAGCCTCAACTACTTAGTGAGGCCCTCCACAACTTAGTGAGACCCTGTTTCAAAATAAAGAATAAATAATAGGGCTGGGAGTGTAGCTCAGAGGTAGAATCCCTGGGTTTAGTCCCCAGTTCCGCAAAAAAAAAAAAAAAAAAAAAGGGTTGGGTACTGCATATATTTCTTTCTTTTTTTTTTTTTTTAAATCACATGACATCATAATCACTTTTTTTGTTGTTTGTTTCTGATTTCCCTTTCTGGCTTTGATCATCAAGTCTTTACAAATATTTACTGAATTGAATAATTCAGTATTGCTTATTGAATAAGGTATAGCCTATGTGACCTTATTTGCAGAAAATGTATGATTTCCTATAACAGCCATGATCTGTTATTCTTCCTATAGTATTAAAGATGGGTAATCTCTTATTTCTCCTGAGACTCCCCATATTTTGGAAGTCTCCCCCATCTCCCAGGGCCATTTGTGCAACCCCCCTCTCCATTTACAGCCACCTCCCCAAGGCCCTGGGTCTTTTCCTACTCTCCTGCCCACTGATTCACCTGGGACCTTGAGACGCATCAGAGATGCACGAAATGATGGTCTTCAGAAGGGAAACTGTTGAGGTCTTCTCCTCCCAGGAGGTACCTTGATTCTTGTGCAAATCTGCCTACTTCACCCCCAGCCATCAGCTCTGCATGCTCAAAGGGATGGGGAGGGAAGCCTTTGAGGGGCCATAAAGTGTCTGGCCATAAAGTCTCCTTCCTTGCAGGACAGTGAGTATCTTCTTGACTCTCATATGCCTTTCACGCAATTCTTTCCTGCATAGCAAGTCCTGCCCCCAGAGGGCTCGCCGTGCCCACATGTAGCCCCACAAACAGCTGGTGAGATTTTTTAGCTTGCTCTGTACTATTCACCCAAGATGAATGTGTTTGGTCCCTGCCTGCACCGATCTACAATTTCCATGTGGGGAGGAGACTGGTGGGACGGAAGCAGTGATTCTTGCTTCTCGCTTTGCCTCCCTCACTCTCTGCAGTGTTGAGGCCTTCTGCTCCTGGGAACATAAGGAGTACGAAAAGATTGCCTGCTCTGCCTGTTCTGGGGGACGAGTAGCTCTGTCATCATGGAAACCATGCCATCAGGGCATCTCCCGTAACTGACAGCAAGAGGTGGGGCTCTGGGGATTGCCCAGTCATCCTTGCTCAACCTTTCCTGGCTCTAGCTCCAAGGGTTCTTGGTGGAAGGAGGAGACTGAAGATCAATGGCATCCCTTGTCTGGGGCTCACAAATGGCTAATTAATTAATTACACCTGACCACACAAAGAACTGGTTGGGCAGGTGCTCCCAGAGTGCACCTAGTTACAGAACTACAGGCAGCTGGCAGGGTGAGGTCAAGAGGGCAGGAGGAGCCTGCAGAAAGAGAAAGACAAGCGCTCCATCCGCAGGCTGGGGTGGTGTGCAGAAATGCTTCAGTTATCTCTTGTGCAAAAATCCACCCCCACCTGCAGACATCTACAACACAGGCATGTTTTTTGTTTTTTTTTTTTTTCTCACGAGTCAACATCTGGACTGGGCTCTGCTGGTGGCTCTTCCGCTCTCCTTGGTGTCTGTGGAAACATTGGGTTGGCTGTGTCACTCACACACCTGCTGCCTCCCTTGAGAGACAGGCTTAGTGTCCAGCACCTGGGAGACTCTAGAGAGATGTTTAATGGTAGAATGAATAACCGAGTGTCTGTGGAAGCCTGGGTTTGGAAGAGAACAAAGCTGTGATACCCAGTGAAAGTGTGGGTCCCTGACCTGGAGAATGGTGGGTGTTGTGCTGGGGAGAATGTTCTCCAACGACACCTTGATTATTTCTGGGGTCTGGATCTCTTTCTTGGCAGCAACTAGGGGCTGCTGGAGAATGCAGGTTCTAGGGATGCTCAGACTGCAGGGATGGGGACGGGTAAGTGATCTAGTGTCTCTCATCATCCTGGGCACCAGAGGGAGACCCTTCTTGGCCTGCTTCTTGGCTGGAAACAGGAATTAGATTCCCTTTCTTGCTTGTATTTCTGACTTTGCTTATTGGACTTTCAAAAAAACTTTTATTTGCATTTATTTTATGCTGAATTTATTCCCATGCTATAAGTAGTAGTTATTGCCCTTCCTCCTCCTCCTCCTCCTCTTCTTCTTCTTCTTCTTCTTCTTCTTCTTCTTCTTCTTCTTCTTCTTCTTCTTCTTCTTCTTCTTCTTCTTGCAGTACTGGGGATTGAACTGAGGGGCATTCTACCTCTGAGCTATTTTTTATTCTCCCAGCCCTATTTTTTATTCTTTATTTTGAAACAGGGTCTCACTAAGTTGCAGAGTGCCTCACTAAGTAGCTGAGGCTGGCCATGAACCCGGATCCTCTGGTCTCAGCCTCCCAAATGCTGGGATTACAAGTATACCCCACCACATCTGGCTCCTCCTCCTCCTCCTCCTCCTCCTCCTCCTCCTCCTCCTCTTCTTCTTCTTTTTCTTCTTCTTCTTCTTCTTCTTCTTCTGCACTTGGGATTGTACTGAGGTGCATTCTACCTCTGAGCTATACCCCCAGCCCTTTTTATTTATTTTTTAAAATTTAATTAATTATTATTTTACTTAATGTTTATTTTTTCGATACTGGGAATGGAACCCAAGGACAGTCTACTTTCGAGCTACACCCCCAGTCCTATTTTTTATTCTTTATTTTGAAACAGGCTCTCACTAAGTAGCAGAGGGCCTCATTAAGTAACTGAGGGTGGCCACGAACCCAGATCTTCCTGTCTCGGCCTCCCAAGTACTGGGATTACAAATATGCACCACCACTCCCGGCTTTTATTTTTTATTTGGAAACAGAGTCTGGCTAAGTTGTTGAGGCTGGCCTCAAATCTGTAATCCTCCTGCTTCAGCCTCCCATGTACTGGGTAACATTCATGTACCACCATGCCTGGCTGAGGTTGCATTCTTTCTGGAAGTTTCTGGGGACCATCTGTTTCCATATGCCTTTCAGCTCTAGAGGCCACCTGCATCCTTGACTCACGACCCTTCCTTGCCACTCCAACATCTTGCTTCCATAATCACATCTCCTGCTGCTATTGACTCTGATCCTCCTGCCTCCCTATTACAAAGACCCTGTGATTATACTGGACTCACTCAAATAATCCAGGATAACCTCCCCCTCTCAAAATCCTTTACTTTGTGGGACATGGTGGTGGACCCCTGTAATCCCAGCAAGATGATTCCAAGTTTGAGGCCAGCCTGGGCAATTTAGTATGATCCTGTCTCAAGATAAAAATTTAAAAAAGGATTGGGGAAGCTAATCGTGGTGATGTACATCTGTAATTCCAGTACTTCAGAGGCTAAGATAAGAGAATTGCAGATTTGAGGCCAGCCTCTGCAATTTAGCAAGACCCTGTTTCCCAATAAAAAATAAAAAGGGCTGGGGGTGTAGCTTGAAGGTTGGAGATGCAGCTCAGTAGTAGAGTGCCCCTGGGGTTGAATCCCAATTCTGCTGAAAGAAAAAAATAATAATCCTTTACTGAGTGATACCTGCAGAGTCCCTCTTAGACATACACAACACATTCATCGGTTTACAGGATCTGGACGTGGGTACTTTGGGGAGCCCATTACTTTTTCTGCCACAGCAGCTTGAAAGTGGGGCTGTCCCAGCCTTGTGGGCTACCAAGGAGGTCAGTGAGCAACAGGCCCTGGAACCCTGAGATACCCTGGGATGGAGCTCAGAGGTGTGACAACAACACTGGGTGGGGACTCTGCCCAAATGCCATGACTGTCATCCCCATGCTTCCACGGACCTAAGGCTGCTGTGACATGAGGAAGGCAGGGTGTGTTCAGGACTGACCCTGATGTCTTTGTGTGTGTGTGTGTGGTACTGGGGATGGAACCCAGGGGCCTTCTACCTCTGAGCTACAGCCGCAGACCTATTTTATTTTTTATTTGGAAACAGAGTCTTGCTAAGTTGCTGAGAGCCTCACTACATTGCTGAGACTGGCTTTGAACTTGCTATCCTCTTGTCTCAGCCTCTCAAGTACTGGGATTATGAGTGTGCGCCACCAGGCCTGGCAGGACTCTGCTATCTAACAGATTCTGCTCTTCCAGATCTGCTGGAGCAGGGCAGACCTCGCCAGAGATGAAAGGGTGGGACAGTACTTTAAAGGTTTGCTCCTTTTTTTTTTTTCTGTGGTAGAGATTAAACCCAGGGGTGCTCTACCACTGAGCTATTCCAGGTGTGTGTGTGTGTGTGTGTGTGTGTTTACTGGGAACTGAACCCAGGGGAATTATACCTCTGAGCTACACCCCCTGACCTATTTTATTTTATTTTGAAACAAGGTCTCACTAAGTTACTGTGTGCTGGCCTTGAACCTGGATTCCTCTTGTCTCAGTCTTCTGAGTACTGGGATTAAAGGTGTGTGCCATCACGCCCAGATCCTTTTTATTTATTTTTTAATTTTGAGACAGGGTCTTGCTAATTTGCCCTAGCTGGCCTCAAACTTGCAATCCTCCTGCCTTAGCCTCCTTTATCACTGGGATTATAGGCACGCGCCACCATGCTCCACAAGGTTTTGTTACTTTTAATAAACATGAAACTCTAACCCTCCTACAGGTCTGTATCAGGCAAAGCCAAGAGCATGTTTTTGTTTTTCAAATACGAAATGTTAAGACACGGGCTTTTTCATGCTATGTCTCCCAGAGAGCCTGCCAAAACATGTCACCTGGTGAAACCCCCTGAACCAAAGGTTATCTACGCTCTCCTCCTGCATTTTCTAGATCCATGGGTCACTATGAGAGCCACTGACCAATATGGCTATATACATTTGAGTTAAACATTTGGCCCCTCAGCCACACTAGCTAGCCACATGGCAGATGCTCAAACTCCACCCAGTAGTACAGGACACAAACGAGTTCTGTTAGACCTCCTCATGGACAGTTCTATCGGACAGTGCTGTGCTGTTCTAGTTCAAGAGTGTGTGTCTGAGCCGAGCATGGCGGTGGCGAATGCTTATAATCCCAGTACTTGGGAGGCTGAGACTGGAGGATCCAGGTTTGCGGCCAGCCTCAGATACTTAGTGAGGCCCTCTGCAATTTAGTGAAACCCTGTTTCAAAATAAAGAATATCATGGGGCTGGGGGTGTAGCTCAGAGGTAGAATGCTTCTGGGTTCCATCCCCAGTACTGAAAAAAAAGAAAAAAAAAAAAAAAAAGGCGTGTCTGTCCCCACCCTCCTGGCTGCCCAGCTTGCATAATGTCAGCAGTTCCTTCCACACCCCTCAGGTCACGAAGTACCCATTTCTGCAAGAGGCTCCCTACCAGGAAACCGCATGGAGAGGCGCTCCAGCAGAGCAGGAAAGTTCTGTAACAGGATTCAGGCCCGATGCCTGGGGAAAGGCCCCAAGGGAAGTGGGAACAGGATGGGGGGTACTTCCCTTATGCTGGGTAAACGCTGCCTCCTGTGAGGCAGATTCCCCTCACACCAGGCTCTGCCTTGAGTCTTCTCCGGAAAGGACGAGAGCATCGCCACTTCTGTCCCCTGGGAACAGTTCCACCCTAGAGCTGTCCTGAGCGAAATGGCCCTGACCGCCCTCTGGCACCAAGTCACCTTCTCCAACCCGCCTTCAGTGTCCTGAGACAAGAGCCCGGTGTCCAGGTGTCCCTAAGGAAAGGAGAAGCCACCCCTCTGCTGTTTGTGGGTCACTGTGCCTCCTAGGGAGAGGGTCCTTGAAGCACATGCTAATTCTGAAAGTCTTTCTCCAGCCAGGCATCCGTGAAGTGCAGGCAGGCTCTCTTTCTTGGGGAATCTGAGAACCACAGAACTGGTGACACAGGTGGATTTGCTAGCCACAATCTGTCCTCTCCTGCTACTTACGGTAATCCGGACCAGCCAATGGGAAAAGGCGTCACCCCCATGGGCTTCAGCCAATCAGTAGGCGAGTTCTGCACATGCTCCATCCCAGCCTGGTTAGGCGGGACGGAGCCAGGACTGGGGGTCCTCTGTAGTTCCGCAAGCCTTAGGCTGATGTTGACCACTCGTTGAGCTCTGGCTTCCGGGAAAAGGCCCACGGTGTGTGGGCGGAGTTCAGCCACTTCCTCCTGGAGTCAAGTCGCAGGGTCCTGGGGGACTCCACAGAGCATGGCGGACTCTGGCCTCTGTTCTTCAAACATGCCCTCCAGGATGCTCGTCAAATCTGCCTCTTTCTCTCCAGCAGAGAATAATGAAAGTGAACTTGTCATTTTCCTGAATGGACATATTTTACAGCTGACTCAGAGTCTTCTAGAACTAGTATTATAGGGAACCAAGTGAAACTGCAGGAAGAGGAACAGAGAGGTTCTGATTTCCCAAGATGGAACTCCAAAGTACATTTTGAGCAGAAAAACCTATTTGAATGGTTCCTCCTACCTTAAAAAAGCAGCAGTAAAGCCATACATCATTGCAATGTCATTAAAAACAACAATGAGAGCCAAAACAGCAAGTTCCTGTTTCTCAAAAACGTGCTGCCTAGTTATGGTGGGGAAAGTGTGAATCTCGAAACTCCACAATGTCGCATTTAAATTTTTGATGGCTCAGTGTGTTTTTCAAGCACATTGTTATAAAGCAAAGAGCAGAAGATTTTTGGAAACGGGGAGATTTGCATACTGACTTGCTTTTCTCCTCCTTTGTATCACAGCACTTCTCAGTGACAAAAGCGAGGCATCAGGTTGGGTGTTCAAGTTCGACCCAAGTTTGGAGGTTAAAATAAGACTTTACAGTTCATTGCTAGTTTTTCTTTTAGGGGACAGGAGTAAACCCAGTTGTACCAGGAATGTTACATCTGGAAGTGACTGCATGGGAAACCTTTTCTCTCTTTTACTTCTTTTCTTTCTTGCCTACCTCTTCTTCCTTCCTCCTTTTCTTCCTTCCCTCCCTCCCTTCCTTCCTTCTTCCTTCCTTCCTCCCTCCCTCCTTCCCTCCCTTCTTTCCTTCCTTCCCTCTCTTTCTCCTTTCCTTCCATGCTGGAGATTGAACTCAGGGCCCCATTGAGCTGCATTCCCAGCCCAAGAACCTTTTCTTTATCCAAAGGTTCTTAGCCTTATATTTTCTGACTTACAATAGTGTTACATCAGATAAACACATCTTAAGTTGCAAATATCATAAAACAAGAATGCCTAACATATACCTAACTTCCCAAACATCCTAGCTTAGCAACACAGTACACTCTAAGAGTATGTCCTTTACCCTTGTGATCACATGGCTTAGTGGAACTGTGGCTTCTGTCACTGCCCAGCATTTAATCATACTGTATTTTTGTTGTTGTTTTGAGACAGGGTCTCCATATGTTGCCCAAGCTGGCCTTGAACTTCTGGGTTCACATGATCATTCTGTCTGAGCCTCTCATGTAACAGGGACTGTAGGCATGCACCAGTCTACTGACTTTCATATTCCATATTAATATCTCAGGAAAAAATAAAAATTTAAAAGTCAAAGCATGGATTCTACTGAATATCTATCACTTTTGTACCATTGTAAGGTTGTAAAATTATAAGTTGAACCATCTTTCAGTCAGGAATTGTCTATATTTATTTTTGTAGAAGCAGAATGCACCCCTCCTTTCTTTTCAAGTGACTTCTTAAGCAAAAGCATAATAACTTAAACAAATAAAAGTGGGGCCTCCAGAGCCCCCCGCCTTGGCATCCCTCCAACCTCCCTTCTCCTGAGCACCCTAGGGTGCTTAGCTTCAAACCACAGCTCTAACCCAACTCCCCAATATGCCAATGAGGAAACCAAGGTCCAGAAAGGGGAAGTAATTTGCTGGAGAAGGGGTGGAAGGTTTCTTCAAGATCATGTGCTGTGGCCACTTAGAGTGGAGTGAGGTAGAAGTAGATAGAAGGCAGGAGAGGATGGGGGTGGAGGTGAAAGAGATGATCTTGAGGAAGATGATGGTGTGGATTGTGAAAAGCATGGTTCTAGGGGGCTGGAGACCCCACAGGTTCCCCAATACCCCTTCCCTGTTCCTCACCAGCTGCTATAGTTCTAAGGTCCCTCTTAAACCCAAGAATTATGGGGTTAACTCCATGCCTGGATTTGTGAGGCTTACACAATTGACTCAGGGGCAAAGAGAATGAATGCAAATAGCAGTCACCTTAGCCTTCCAAACTTAGAGCACCAGCATAAATTTGTTGCATACAATTCTTCACTTCCATTCCACACCCATGACAGGCATTACTAATCAATTGCAGCACTTTCCCCTGCTGAGCCTAGATACTACCTCAAAGTCATTTTCAGGAAGCCATTACCAGTCAATCAAGAGCTAGCCTATAAGATGAAATCTCTTTACTATTCTTGGTTTGGGACTGCATTGTCTGTTTGTTGTCCCTGGCAGTATACCTCTATAGTCTGTACCTTAGAGAAGTCTGGAACTACATTTCCCAGAATTCCTTCCCTGTATAGCTCCAAGCATGATTCTGCCAATGAAAAGCATTGTTTGTTTGCTTGCTTTTTTTGTGTGTGTGTGTGGTATTGGGGATTGAACCCAGGGACATTCTACCTCTGAGCTATACCCACAGCCCTATTTTATTTTATTTTGAAACAGGATCTCACTAAGTTGTGGAGGGCCTCACTAAGTTTCTGAGACTGGCTACAAACCTGTGATCTTCCTGTCTCAGCCTACCAAGTACCAGGATTGCAGGTGTGTACCGTACCACCATGCTCAGCAGAAGCATTGTTGAGAGAACTGGAAGGTGGAGGAGGAAAACTGCTGTCATTTTCTGGTGGCAGCTCTGGCACAGTTCAGGGACAAAGATCAAGCCCTTGAGAATTGCATGGTTTGGTGCTTCCGGCTGCAGCAGACGCTGGGATTGCTGGGTCCTTTGCGGCCTCCAGTGGAGCTCCTATCAATCACTCTCCTCTGGCAGCTGCTGGCCTGCACTTTGCTCTCCCAGCCCTTCTAAGCAATCAAGCAAGTGTTTTGTTCTCTGCATCAGAACCCTCCCTATTGGAATACCTAGACTGGCTTCTGTTTCCATGATCAACTCCCCCGATGGCTATGGTGGCATTAACATTTTGAAGGCAGGAAAGAACTTGGCTGCAAGTTTCTTACCTTGCCAAACAGCAAAAGTGGACTCTCATTGCCTTTCTTCTTCCTGTTTTTTATGTTACGTCTGTGGTCAACCTAGGAACAGAGTAATGGCATCATAGAATTTGAAACTGGGAGGACCTTTGTACAAAAACAATTTTAAAAAAATTTTTATTGATGAGACCCAGAGAAGAGAGTTATGCCAGTTAGTCTCAGAACTGAGGCTAGAAGCCAGGCCTGCAGACCTGGACCTGTTTTCCTCCTTAGATATCAGGGTCCCAAATAAAGGGATTCAAGTGAGCTTGTGAGATACAGTCAAGCTGAAATCTATCTCATAGCAAGCTAACTGCTTTCATGTGAGATGGTAAATACCTGGCAGTAAAGGGAGGTCAAGGAGATTGGAATGAACAGATGTGTATTCTTTAGCCCATCCAGGGTGGGGGAAGAGGGAGGCTGGGTCTCATGACAGCAGGAGTCTATGAAAACTACATCACCCTAGTCTTTTTATTTTGGGCAGTATAGGCTATGGAACCGAGGAACATTCTACCACTGAGCTACATCTCCAGCTCTTTCTTATTGCATTTTATTTTGAGACAGGGTCTAAGTTGCCTAGGCTGGCCTTGAACTTGCAGTCTTCAGAGTGGCTTGGATTACAGGTGTGTACTACCATGCCAAGCCATATTGTCCTAATCTTAATCCTACTGTGGAAACCCTATCATCACTTCTCCATCTGGTAAAGGACATTTTTTTGTGTGGTACTGGGGATTGAATCCAGGAGCATTCTACCTTCAAGCCATACCCCTAGCCCTTTTTTTGTTTTGTTTTGAAACAGGGTCTCACTAGGTTGCTGAGAGTCTGGCTATGTTGCTGAGACTGTCCTCGAACCTGTGATCCTCCTGTCTCAGCCTCCCAAGTACTGGGATGACAGTCATGTGCCACCATGCCTGGCTGAGACCATTCATCTTAAGTATCTGTTTCTGCATTCAATTATTGGAAAACATTTCATGGTATTAAAATCAACTGTGTTGCCTTCGTATTGTAATCATCCCTTGTTTCCACAGGCCTTGGGGTTGTGGGTGCATCAGATCAGACTCCTGGTGGCAAGCCACTGATTTGGAAGAAGAGAGTCACTGGAACACTACCGCGGAGTGACGGAATTACCAGGAAGGCCGGGGAACTACACGTGGAAACTATGCTCTGAATGGTAGATGGCACCAGGGCGGTTGCCAACCCTGGGGGCCCGGCTCCCACTACCCCACTGCTGAATGCTGAGGCCACTCTGGTACGGCTGTCTTGGAGTAGCCGTGGAGGCTGTGTGTGCCGCCATGTTGAGTTACCAGCTCCATCTCCAGCTCCATGGTCTGCTTGGGGCATCTGGAGAGGTGAAAAGCCCACTTTCCCTGCTCGCTGGCAATGAGAGGGTCCTTGAGTGGGCTCTGCTGCTAGGCGGCTACACGACCAGTGCCCCTGGCGGGTACCATCTTGGAGGTGCGGCTTCAGAGGCGCCTGTCCTCTGTCAAGTGTGACTTTTCTTTCTCCTAATGCCTGAAAGTCCCCATTAGTGGGGTTTCTCTGTACATAGGGCTTTGCTTCTTAGTATAAGATAAAGACTGAGTCTTTGCGTTGCTTTCTCCTAGTGTGAATGAATAGCGATTGGGTTCTTTTCCAGACCAATGCAGTCTAGCCCTCTTCCGTGGGTGCTACACTAACATCTTTGTGAAACACACCTCCTAGCACAATGTCACCTGCCCTGTCAGCCTGTGGGACAACAACCCTTGCTCCCATTGAGGTGGGAGTGGAGTGGGGGACAGGGTCACAGCCGTGTGTCCTAGGAGTCCCTCAGTTTGTCTTTCCTGCCCACTAGGAAAGCCCTGGGTGAAGACAGTGCCACTGAAGAGCCAGCGCTCAGGAGGATGGACTGAGAGAGAGGGACACAGCTTCACTAAGTGCAGATCAGGGGCTAGCGAGACATCGGGAACTTTTTGTGTCTGTGTGTGTGTGGTACTGGGGATTGAACCCAGAGGCATTTTACCTCTGAGCTATACCCGCCCCCCCAGCCCTATTTTTATTTTCAAACCAGGTCTCACTAGGTTGGTGAGAGTCTCACTACTTGCTGAGGCTGTCCTTGAACCTGCAATCCTCCGGTCTCAGCCTCACGATTACTGGGATTACAGGCATGTGCCACCACACCCGGCAGACACTGGGAACTTTCCACACCCTGGCAATGTGGACATAAACAAGAGCAGAGGCTATTCAGTCCGGGCTTGCTACAGCAAGGAAGCCAGCCACTGTCATTTGTGTGTGGCAGCGACCCACAGGCAGGCGGAGGGGACAGCTTCGCAGAGGATTAAGGACGCCTTGGGGTGGTCTGGGTGGAGGCTGTTGGCCTGGAGCGCTGCAGGGAGAGAAGCAGGCATCCCGTGGGACAGGCTGCGCAGCCATGTTTGGCTTTCTCTGGTTGTCCTAAGTTGGAAGTAGTGACAATTAGGGAAGCTGTCAGTTATTAATCAAGTTCTAGCTATTTTGGGCCCATTGTTGCAGAAGTGATTATTTAGCTTCTTGAATTGTCACCAGAGATGGCAAATTGGCCTCCTGAAAGTCTGACGGCAGGGCGGCTTCCTGGGCTGTTTATTGTAGATAAGAATCTGCTGCAGGCTGTGGGTCAAAGTTCTATTTTTGCATATAGTCTGGCCGTTGTCTGTATACTCAGTCTTTAGGATGCATGCCCCGTGGTTGCCCATTTTACAGATGGGGCAACTGAAGCCCAAGAAGTCAGACCATGGGTCTGAAGTCGGTATGTGAAGCCAGGCCTGCCTCATCCCACACCAAGAGCTTCTTACCCCACTCCCCAGCCAAGAGGATGATGACACAGTCCCATCTCCAGCATGGTGCTCCCTGGCACAATGGTAGAGCTTTCCCAAGGAGAAAGCTTCCTGGGCCTACCTTCCAGCAACTGGGCCTCATCTCAGAGTTCCCTATGGGGCTGAGGGACATTTGGGGTCACCCTTGAGCCCAGATGTGTCTCTCTGATTTGTGCCCCTTTCTCACATCCCCACAGCCAGCCAGAGATCCCCACAGACCTAAGCGATAGGGGGTCACTTCTCTGCTTACCTTTCCAGGTCCTTCTCTGACCTCGCCTCTCCCTGTGCCTTGAACTCCTTTCTTGGCTCCTGGGTATCCTTTGGGAACAGCCCAAGTGTCGCCTGGTCCATCTTAGCAGCTGCTCCTGCAGGTCAGGACCCCACCCCTTTCATTTCTTCCTCTTCCTCCTCCTCTGTAGTAGGGGTTGACTCCAGGGATGTTCTACCTCTGAGCTATAGCTACAGCCCTTTTTATTTTTTATTTTTTTATTTTTTTGCGGTACTGGGGATTGAACTCAGGGGCATTCTACCTCTGAGCTACACCCCCAGTTCTATTTTTTATTCTTTATTTTGAAACCGAGTCTAAGTTGCGGAGTGCCTCACTAGGTAGCTGAGGCTGGCCGCGAACCCGGATCCTCCGGTGTCAGCCTCCCGAATGCTGGGATTACAAGCGTGGGCCACCACGCCCGGCAGCCCTTTTTATTTTAAAACAGGGTCTCACTAAGTTGCCAAGGCTGGCCTCGAACCTGAGATCCTCCTGTCTCGGCCTCTCAGGTACTGGGATTATAGGTGTGCACTACTGTGCCCGGCTTCTTTGACATTTCCCACAGTCTGAACCAAGGGCTGTCAGGTGCGGGCGGTCTGCCTCCCCTACCTGACTGCCAGCTCCTGAGGCCCCGGTCACCTGTGCTCCTGGGGTCCGGCCCTGGTAGGTGCTCAGTAAATACCTTGTGGGGAATGAATGGTTCTGGCTCCTTCTTCTAGCACCCCTCTTCCTGCTCCAGTCTCTTCCCCACACCTCCTGGCCCCGGGTGAGGGACAAGTTGACAGGCAGAGCCAGCTTCAGGTGGCTGTCTGTAGCCTGGTTCTTGGGGCAAGCTAGGCAGTGACTCAGCAAGCAGCCTTCAGTGGAGAAAATGGGGTGCTCTCAAGAGCAGGTACCTGAAGTGAGCGAGGGTCAGGTGCAGAAGGGGTGGGCTGGGTGATCTATTGGCCCGGGTGCTTGTTAGTGCCTCCCTGGAAGTCAGCATTCCCAATGTCTGCACATCACGAAGCTGAAGTGAGGCTCAGGGGACGGAGGGACTTGTCTGCAGTCCCCAGAGAGTGAGGGGCCCAGCTGAGCCTGCACACAGATCAGCCTGCCTCTAGCACAACTCAGCCGGCCGTAGGTGGCCCCGAGACCGAGGGCTGCCCTCCTGTGCCCGCCTGTCCCCAGCATCTCCTGTGTCCTCGGCCTGCCCTGATGTCACCTGATCCCCACGGGCACTCACAGTCTTCAGGTCCCTTCCCCTCTCACTGGGCTACCTTCGCGCCTTGTGTTACTATGAAGGAAGCATTTCAACATGTATGTTGAAACAAATTAGGGGAGAAATATCTGGATACAGGGTGGTTTTCACTTGTAATCTCGACGTGCATGACATAACACTGTGCTTTTATAAGCATTTACAAAAATTTTTTTCAATTACTCAATTTGCTTCCCACCCAGACCAGGGTCAGTCCAGTCCCCTTGAGGGCAGCCAGAGTGCTGGGCAGAGGGAGGACATCTGGAGCCACAGGTAGGATGCTCAACAGCGTGCCTGAGTCTCAGCATTGCCAAGGTCAAGAGCGTGGTGGTGCACGCTTGTAATCCCAGCATTTGGGAGGCTGAGACCGGAGGATCCGGGTTCGAGGCCAGCCTCGGCTACCTAGTGAGGCACTCCGCAACTTAGTGAGACTCGGTTTCAAAATAAAGAATAAAAAATAGGGCTGGAGGTGTAGCTCGGAGGTAGAATGCCCCTGAGTTCAATCCCCAGTACCGCAAAAAAAAAAAAAAAAAAAAAGAGCGCGGGCTCCGGTCCTTAAAGGTGCGTGACTTTGGTGCCTAGCCTTATTTTCCCATCTGAATATGAGCAATGGGAGTCCCACTTTGAGGATTAGTGGCATGATGTGGGTCAAACCATTGGCCCAGGCCTGATGGGCTCTCCTCCACCCCGCACCCATCATCCCAAGGCGTTCCTCCCCCTTCCCTCTCTTCTGCTGCCCTTAGGTGGTTTCATTTCCTGGTGACCCAGGGGCAACTTACATTCAGGTGTCTGCTCCTGCTGCTTCCGAGACAGAGCCCCAACCCTGCAAGTCCCTGCAAAGCCTCCAAATATGACTTCACCATTATCTATGGCTAGGAATTACCTATGTGTCTGTAGGATCCAGGCTAAGACAACCCTGCTCGCTCTCTGTCCCCAAGACCCAGCAATTGCCCCTGGGTGTCCTTTTGCCTACATCTTTCCAAGTCGAGACTTACCATTTTGCAGATGAGCGCACTAAGGCCCAGAGAGGGAAAGTGGCTTGCTCAGTGTCACACGGCGGGGACACAGCCAAGAGCAGAGCCCTGGTTCCTGCGGTCCAGGCCCAGCTCAGTGTTAGCTGCAGATTCAGACGTGGAGGACAGTCCCACCCACCACTGCCTGGACCTCAGGCCAGCAGGGGAGCAATGGGGGTGTGAGCAGAGGCGCCCTGGTCTGCAGCCTTCTCTCTGCCTCCTCCCACAGTAGCAGCTTTTCCCAAACCATTTCCACCTGGAGGTGGCAACGACTGATAAGAGCCGAGGGTCTGGTTTCTACTTGAACTCGGGGACCCCGCATCAACCTGAAACTGCAGGTCCCCCTCCCCTTGCCGTCTCACCCATCCACAGTCAACTGCATTTCATTTTGCAGCTGAAATTCAACTCTCATTTTCAGCCAACCAGATGAAGAGATGGATCCAGGTCAACTACCCGGAGCCTGATACCAATCGGAAAGGTGCCTGGGTTTGTGCTGATGCTACACGGCTGAGATGGGACCCACAGCTACAACAGAAAGCCGTGGAGAGTTTCCCCCCCGGGGAGTGAGCCTGAAGCTCTGTTCTAGAAAATACCGGGGAGGGGAGCACGTGAGGCACGAGACTGGGCATCAGGAGACTGCGGTTCTATTCTTGGCTCCGCAGTTAGCTTGCTGTGTGCCCTTGAGCAGGTCACTTCCCCTCTCTGAAACTCCGTTTCCTCGTTTTCTACAACCAAATGCAGAATCTCCAAGATTTTCCCTCCCACGCCCTTTCAGTCCGAAAGAGCCTACGATTGTAGCTGGGTCACTGGCTATGAGTGGAGAAATCTAAGACTTCATTTTATTTTGTAACGTGGTCCTCTCTGCACTCCCAACTGGGAACTGGACCAGCCATTCATTGACAAGCTAATGTGAGTTTCAGGGTAGTGGCCAGCAGCCTGGGCTGTCCAAACCTTAGCAGGAGAGGACAGGGCCAGTGCAGGCCGGAGGAAGACTGGCTCCCCCACCTGAGGGCTATGATTGGTGCCCGTGCCTCTGATGTTTACTCGGCCTCCGTAGGCCCCAATGTCATTAGCTGCTGTTTTTGATCAATGAGAAACAATGAAAGCAACAAATAAGAAGTCCATTTGTGGGCAATTTCAGTCGTTTGTGCCATTTAATTAGCATAATTGACCCGAACTGGAACTTTTTCTCCACCTGAATTTAAAAATACATCACTGCCGCCCCCACCCCAATACATCTGAGAAATTTTCTTTTTTTTTTTTTTAATGAGGTTTTAACTAAAGCCCAATATCAAAACACCATATAATACTTTTATCTCATTGAAGACATTTGATGCTTATTAAAATATTATTGCTTTAAGGCTTATTTTGATTTTTTGCCCAAGAGTGTGTGCAAAGCCTCACTACTCAGATAATAACAAAGAAACCTGAAACATGAAAAAACACTTGAAAGGTAATATGTTCCCCATTAGTCCCAGTATCATTTCCCCAGGATTACTGCTTTCCAAATATAGCATTAGTTTAAAAATAAAAGGCCGCTTACAGTAATGGGACACTTGGTACTACTTTGGAGCATGTGGGCCCTCCGAGGGACTGGTACAACGGCTTCATTAGGCAGGAACTGCAGGGGAGAAGGCTGGCTTAAAAAAATCCCAGCATGCCTCCGCAAAGGCCCCCCAGATAGGCCACCTACCCTGACCCAAGGCCCGTGTCTAACAAGCTCTTAATTCTGCTTTCAGAACTGCTTTTTCATGCATTGTTTCTTCCAGAGATGAAAACATTTTGGAAGCTAACAAGTAATCAATTGGGCGCCACCAGGAAAGAGCAGCGACAATCTGGAACTCCGCATTCCGGCCTCACAGGGGGGAGGGAGTGTGTGGCCGCCAATCATGCCAGAGGGGTTCTTTTGGGGTTGGGAGACCTCTTTAGTCCTGGGAGATCCAGGGGCAGCAGGCCCCGGAGGAGGTGTCTGTTGGTCAGGAAACACAAGGACCACAAGTACAAGCTTGGCTTATTTGACCCAGATGTACAATTATATTTATTTTTATTTATTTATTCACTTATTTATTTTTGCTTGCTAGGGAGAGCTAAAGCTCACTTGCAGCTTGGTTTATTTGGCCCAGGTAGACATTTTAAACTAATTAGCTAATTAATTTTGCTAGGGAGAGCTGAAGTCCACTGCGGTTGGATGAACTCATAATCTAGCCAGAGGACACAGCAGTCGTGTCCGTAGCAGGTCTCTCTCCAGTGGCGGCGAGGGCCACTCCAGTTTGCTTCCACGGCCTGGCTCGTGCTGAACACCCACCGGAAGCTGCCCGCCCGAGGAGGGCCCCTGAGCAGACTCCTGTTACACGTTTGCTATTTTGGTCCAACAATGTAGGCCCCTTCCGATTTCGGGAGCTGGCCTCCTGGCACTCATCAGACGCCCAGTTTCGAGAGGCCCAGGACAGCCAGGGAGCAAGAGTCCAGCCTGACGGGAGGGACCGGCTCCCCTGGTTTCAAATCCCCAACGGAATGCCAGCCATTCCTTGTTGTCAGCAGGGAGAGGAAGATCAAGAGCAAGGGACAGAGGAGCATGGAGAGGCGGGAACCGGGAGGGTAACAAGAGCTGAAATTTATTGCTCCGAGGTTTGCATTCTCCCCCGAGGCAGGTGGCACTGTGCACCGGGCCCCCACGAGGGTGCCTGGCCTGGAGCCAGTTCCAAATCAGTCAGGGTTGGGGACAGTGAGCGACGTCGGGTTTGGGAAACGTCCCATCTGGACCTCAGGTCTGGCCTCGTTCCGGTACTGCTTTTGCTACTCAACGCCTCTTTCAAGCCAAGAACGGCCGGCCTCTCTCGGAAGTCCTCTTCAGTGGCCACACAGAATAGGCAGACGACAAGCCCTATGGGTCACCCTGAAAAGACCAGAAGCCCGAGGGCGGAGCCGTCGCAGGTGGTGGCCCTGGGAGAAGAGTAAGAGCCCCTCCTGTGTCTGAGGCGCTTCCTACCGTCCCAGTCCCCAGCTAAGTGTGTCACTTGGATCCTCTCCTTCAGTCCTCCACTACTGCCTGAACTTGGGAATCTGACCAAGACTAACCTGCAGGGAAGGGATCAGGGTGCGGGGACAGGCCCTTAGGCTTCGAGGATTGCCCAGAATGTGGATGCAGGGGCAGCCCAAGAGAATAGACTGGGCTCTGACCTCTCACCGGCTCACGGGCCTGAGCTGCCGTGTGGCTCCAAGCCCTTTGGAGCAGTGGGAGAAGATGGAGTCGCCCCCCTGGAGCTGAACTTGCCTTGGAGTCGCTGCGTTTCTCTACGTTCATGCCTTCCTTGGGAGATGGTCACAGCGATTGAGCCTGGCAGAGTCCTCCGCCCTGGCACACGGAGGCCCTGAGGAGGAATCCAGGGCAGCCTCAGGTGTGACTCCTGGCTCCCAGAAGCTCACCTGCTTCCAGTGGCTCAAAGAGAGGGATAATTGCAAAGGAATTGGCATCATGGCAGGAAGGAACTGAGATGCCCCTTGGCGTCTTCAGCCTTCATCTCTAGAGGAAGAAATAGAGGCCCAGAGAAGCAAAACTGTGTCCACAGTCTTCCTGCTGTGCAGAGTGGGGACGGAACTTGGAGGTCTCCACAGCCCTGGCTTCCTGTTCCTTCCTCTACCCAACCGTAGACCTAGAGGAGAATGATGGTCCATGAGACTCTTCAGGGAGCTGGGGCTTGGGTGGTCCTTGAAGGAGCTGCAGCAGCTCCCAGGAGAGGAAGTCCTTTGCAGATGACGTGGGCGGTAGGGACCGGGGAGCCCGAATGGAGAGCGGATTGCACCCCGAAGCCAACTCTGCCTCAGGAGGAGAGGCTGCAGGGAATGCTGGGCGGAAGCAGAGTCTGAGGACAAAAGAGAGCCAGGCTCAGTGAGCATGGTCAGGATGTCAGGAGTGGGGGTGGGGAAGGGGAGGCTGTCTCCTCTACTTGTCACCCTGGTGTAAAGTGAGCCAGAGAGACAGCAACGTGAATTCTTTGGTGGGGGTGGGGAGTGGGAAGGACTTTTCCTGCTCACTCAAACTCACCTGGTGCCTGCCATGGCAGGGATGTTGACTGGAAAATAATTTCCAAGCAAAATGTAGAGAGCTACTGACAGGCTTACTTAGGAAAGCAATGAATACACATTCGAGGGAGAATGAGGGCCTTTCCAGAGTGAGAGACGAATGTGGGGGTTCACAGTTTCTCTCTCTCTCTTTCTTTCTTTATTTTGGTACTAGGGATGGAACCCAGAGGGATTCTACCTCCAAGCCACATCCCCCGCCCGAATTTATATCTTATTTGGAAACAAGGTCTCACTAGGTTGCTGAGAGTCTCGCTAAATTGCCAAGGCTGGCTTTGAACCTGCGATCCCCCTGTCTCAGTCTCCCAAGTACTGGGTTTACAAGGGTGCGCCACCACGATCTCGTCACGGCTTCTCTTTTATAGGAGACTTTTGTGAGGGGTGGGGAGGAGGAGGTATGCGAGGAAGATATCAGTCCGGTAGTCAAAGATGACTCGGGTGTTTGGGCAGCTCCCAGGTGCTGATGGGGCCTTCCAGGACATGCCAGGTTCTGTTATTTGGACTGTAATGCGGCTGGCCTTGCCATCAGGACATGTCCTTGGGTTGCAACATGGCGAGTGGGGCTCTCTGGGGTCTGGGATGAGAACACTCCACTCTTGGGGCTCCTCGAAGCGGTGCCCTGGTGGCCTCCCAAGGCAGCACAGCACATTTCTGCATCTATTCCTGGAACCCATCACCTGCACCATTTCAGACTGCTCACCTGTGATGAGTGAGGGACTCAGGGAACCATAGTGGACGTGGGGGCTGTCCAGGTAAGGGAGAGGACAATCTAAAAGCCAGAAGTGATAACCTTATAACCTTTGTTCTAAGGATTGGCTTTAAATATTCAAAAATAAGCTGGGCACGGTGGCCCATGCCTGTAATACAGTACTATGGGAGGTTAAGATAGGAAGGACACAGGTTTGTGGTCAGCTTCAGCAACTTAGTGAGAACTTCAGCAACTTAAGGAAACCCTCAGTAACCTAGCGAGACTCTGGAAATTAAAAAAAAATAGAGCTGGGATATGGCTCAGAGGTACAATGCCCCTGGGTTGAGTCCCCAGGACCTCCAAAAAACATTCCCTCTAACAAAACATTCCCAATTAGCAGAGAGCGGTGGCACATGTCTTTTTTTAAAAATTAATTAATTTTTTGTGATATTAGGGATTGAACCCAGGGGCACTCTACCTCCGAGCTACACCCTCAGCCCTATTGTTTAGTCTTTATTTTGAAACAGGGTCTTACTAAGTTTCAGAGGGCCTCACTAAGTAGCTGAGGCTGATCTCGAACCTGGATCCTCTGGTCTCAGCCTCCCAAGTACTGGGATTACAAGCGTGCATCACCATGTCCGGCTCATGCCTGTAATCTTAGTTCTTGGGAGGCTGAAACAGGAGGATCGCAGGTTAGAGGCTAGCCTCAGGAACTTAGCAACACTCTTGGCAAAATAAAAATAAATAAATAAAAAGGGCTGGGGGTGTAGCTCGGAGGTAGAATGTCCCTGGGTTCAATCCCCAGCAACAAAACAAAATAACATCCTGAAAAACTCTCCTGGAACCACTTGGGTCAGTGCTGCCCTTCGTTCTTCTGAAAAGAGGAAAGGGGAGTCTGACCGGGCTGGGTCTCTGGGCCGCTTGGCGGGTGGGGAGGTGATGGGACCCTTTGTGGAAGTGGATGGAGTGCAGGTTTGGGCAGAAACGCTCAGAGGTTGAAGCTCAGGCCACGAGGAAGCCTCCTGGGTCTAAATCCCACCTGTGTCCTCGCCAGCCAAACCGAGCTCCCTGGGCAGCGGGCGGCAGGATTCGACTTGGCAGGTGGGGGTCCTTTACAGGTTTATGTGTTGTGTCCCCCCAACCCCTACCTTGTGAACCTAAGCTGACCTACCAGTGTGCAAGGCTTGGGGGGTTTTGAACTTGCCCTACATCAAATACGCCCCCTCCTCCGCCAGGGAGAAAACCCAGCCACCGTGCTGCAGACTCGGCGGGCATCTGATTGTCTAGAACACATCAAACGGCCCAAGTCTCCCCTTGTAAAAGTTTTACAAGAAAATCATTGAAGACCAGCCGAGCTATCCTTTTTCTCTCCTCCTCCTTAAATTCCAAACCCGAGCCGATATTCTTGATTCCCATACTCCAGTGCTGGCCGGCCGGCTGGCGAGAGCGCTGGGCCACTGAGTGTTCGGCGGCAGAAACCTCAGCCCCTGGATCATTAGTCTTGCAGGCCACGGCTTGTGGGATCTGGTGATTTGGACATATTTTATTTAACCAGCTTAGTAAAAGGTAATATTCAGCAGCTGTGATCTATAGCAGAATTACAATTTTCAGGGTCAAGGAGGGATTTTGATATTAGGAGGTTGGGCAGAATTGCTATGAAATCTCATGAGCTGTCTTTAAAAATAAATGAGAAAATAGGTTATCCAAGAGTCATTGTAAGGGAAAAATCAATAGGCAGTGTCTATTCACTTGGGCTATCAAAATCCTTGAAATTTGAACAAAAGTTTCACGTTTAGTGTACTGTAGGTTTTGAAATATCAGCGCTAGAGCTCGGCGGGTACAAATTCATTGTGCTGTGCATCTAAACGAGGTGAGCCTGTGAGGAGGCTTGGCTCCCTCTTAAGATGGGGAGGGTCTTGGTGACCAAATTAGATGGGTAAAAAGGAGTCCTGGAGAGAACCATCACACAGGAGAAGCATCCAGGGCTGGAGCATTGGGGTGGGGGGCTCAGTGCTTCCCTGCCCCCTGGCCTTTCTTCTGGGAGGAGGGTGCAGCTCAGGGGTCACCCTCCACACAATCCAGTGCCCAGGCCTCTGGATGGGAACAGATGACAATTCAAAGGGGAACCTCCTGGTGGTGAGATTATGGCTAAGCAGTTTGCCGGAAATGACAGATATTAGTTGTCTCTCATCCATTCATCCAAACATTCCATTTATTAAAAATGTGCTTATTAAAAATGAATACAAGCCAGGAGTGGTGGCTGACACTTGTAATCCCAGTACTTGGGAGGCTGAGACAAGAGGATTGCAGGTTTGTGGCCAGCCTCAGCAATTTAGTGAGGCCCTCCGCAACTTAGTGAGACCTTGTTTCAATAAATAAATAAATAAATAAATAAATAAAATGGGCCTAGGGGCGTAGCTCAGAGGTAGAATGCCCCTGGATTCAATCCCTAGTGTCTCTCTCATACACACACATGCATGCACGTATGTGCACACACACGCACGCACGCATGCACGCACACACCAGGCTCCTGTGATCCCAGTTTCTTGGGAAGCTGAGGCAGGAGGAACACAAGTTGGAAGCCATCCTGAGCACCTTGGTGATATCCTATCTCAAAATAAAACATAAGAAGGGCTAGGGAGATAGCTTAGTGGCCGAAAGCTCGCCTAGCATGTGTGACGCCCTGGGTTCAGCCCTCAGGACAGCAAAGAAAAAAACACGAATACAGAAACAAGTACTTGAATATGTGTTGTGATAGGGAAAATCGCAGGCTGAGAAAGAATCAGGTGGGCCTTCCTGAGGTGGGTGCAGGAAGGCTTCTCCGAGGGTGTCATTGAACTCTGGCCAGCGAGGACAGGCCATGCAGACAGAGGGAGCTGGGAATCTTCCAGGCAGAGGCTCTGAGGCGGGAAAGAGCTTTGAATGTTGGGAAAGAAAGGAGGCAGGTGAGGGTGTTGGGCCAGAGACTGAGGGACAGGTGTCAGGTCTCAGGGGGCTGGGCAGGCCATGGATGGAATTCTGATTAGAGGAATTGAGTGAAGTCGAAGGATTCTGAACCAGAGGCGTCAGTAATCTGATTCTCATTTTTGAATCATCACCCTGGCCATTGTGAGGTTGAACAACCTAAGCAAAAATGGGGGCGCCAGTTAGAAGGCGGTCAGTGTTCCAGGTGTAAGAGATGGCAGCTGGGGCTAGGTGGCTGGTGGAAAGTGGTCGAAACCTCCCCTGATGTTCCTGGGAGAACACAGGTAAATTATTCTTTCTGTACCCTCCTTTTCATTAGCGATAGGCTGGGGTCACGAGGCACCATTTTTCTGTTGGTCCTTTCTTATTTGAACCTGTTTTCTACAGATTCTCTGCTTCCCTTCCCCTGCCCACTATGGTAGTAGATTATTCAGGAACCATTCAGTTCTGCAGGAGTCCAGATTCCATCTGACATCAAGCATTGCATGTGGACTAAATAATTACTGTATCTTGCATGTACCACTTTCCAAATTTCCATGGGTGTTACTTTTATGAAGTCACTTCAAAGCATTATATCATAGCATTTATCCTTTCTCATAATCCCTGTTTTCTCAATCAATAGAGTTTTAAAAGATGTTTCAAGTGCACCCTGAAATTTTCTTCAGGATGCCAAACATTTGGCGTTGAGTAGACCCATACCAGCCCAGCCAACCTAGAACGCCTTCCCCCAGGTCTCTGATTGAACTCCTATGGTAGTCACTTGCCCAGGGACGGCGGGGTCTCCCTCAGTGGCCTTCAGTTCCGGGGAGGCAGAGATTCTGTTTTGTGGTTCAATGTTGCCTTCCTGATCCCTGGTGCCATGTCCGACATTCAGTGTTAAATGGTTTCATAACATTCTTAAAATGATTATTTCTTAACAAAGAAGTGGATATTTTTCTTCTCTTCATATAGAATTATACCTATTCTTGAGGTATTTCAAGCCCAGAATCATGAGAAATCTGTAGTGGAAAAACAAACAACACCCACCCAAAACACCAATACCCAACCCCACCCCCAGCAATATTTGTCTACCATGTTACTGACCAGGGCATATAATCTTTTATTTCACTTTCTTTTTTATTTTTTTGGTACTGGGGATTGAACTCAGGGGTATTCTACCTTCAAGTTATACTCCTAGCCCTTTTTATATTATGAGACAGGGTCTTGCTAAGTTTCTGAGACTGGCCTTGAATCTGTGATCCTCCCGTCTCAGCCTTCCAAGTACTGGGATTATAGGCATATGCCCAACCTCAGTGCAGGTAATCTTGATGTGTGTGATAGGATGGTTTGTAATGTGCTTGGTAGTGCTTCCCATGGGTTATCTAATTGAATCTTCCTATCAGTGTTTGGGTTGGTTGATATTTTCTCTGCTGACAAGAAAACAGGCTCAGTGAGGAGATTACCAGTAGGCACAGTAATGCTCAAAGTCAAGTTGGCCACCACCATGGAGCCATTATTCTCTAGGAAGTTAGAGGGAAACAAACTAACAAGCACAACCTTGTACTCAAAATCAACCTTAGTATGGAATATTGAAGCAGGAGGGTTGCTTGAGCCCAGGAGTTTGAGACCTGCCAAGCAACATAACAAGATCTTGTCTCATAATTAAAACAAAACACAAAACAAATCTTGACCATGATCCTTCCAAGTTTCATCATTTAAAAAAGTGACAACATCAGCCAGGAGTGGTGGCACATGCTTGTAGTCCCAGTACTTGGAAGGCTGAGACTGGAGGATCGCAGGTTCACAGCCAGCTTCAGCAACTTAGGGAAGCCTTCTATAACGTAGTGAGACCCTGTTTTAAAATAAAACATAAACTAGGGCTAGGGATGTAACTTGGAGGTGGAATGCCTCTGAGTTCAATCCCCAGCACCATAAAAAAGAAAAAAAAAAGTGATAATGTCTATATTCATAGGGGAGAAACCATGGCAGATGGAACTGAAGATTTATAACTACCCTTCAATTAGAAAGGAAATTAGAAAGTAAGATAAATAATTGAAATGCACAAGATGGGAACAGCAGACTTTGGAATTAGGCATTTTATTTAACTCATCCAATAATACAAGTTAGTTCAGGAAACAACAATCAAAATGTATTACTTGTACTAATGACACGTAGAACCACATTTCCAAGAAATCTAATAAAAATAAATGCAGAAATAAATTACCTTGTGAAATACAGCAAATAAACAGATTCTTACAAACAATGCTCCTGTGAATATTAGAAAAAATAATGTGTTTTGGGGAAAGAGCCATCGAGGAACTTGGAGACAAGGCAACTGGAGACCGACGCCTGTATCAGGTGTAAGAGACATTACAGCACATTAATGACAATGAGTAACAGACGCTCCACCTCCCTTGCTCCATCCCCTTGGTTTTTGGAGTGATTTTGCCCATCCTGAGACAAGGAGCTTTGAGCACAGCTCCTGACACCCCCAGCCTAAGTGATCCGGATAATGTAATCGCAGCATCATTAGGAAGCATGAAATTGCAATTCCTCGGGGAAGGCGTGCTATCTCTCAGTTACACAGAGAAAAGCGATTAATTATCGGATCTCAGTTTAACGTGACTATGTACTACACGGGTTCTAATCCTACTCCAGAGCAGCTCCCAGGCCGAATGAATTATCTCCAGGAAGCTGAGCTGCAGTCAAAAGATACCACTCAAATGTAATACGGGAAATGAGATAACCCGGAAACTTTAACATGAGAAAGACACCATCCACTCCTGGGGACCGACTGGAGAAACCAAATGAGGATCATCTAATTTTTCCTGCTCCCGAAAAGACACTGCTGAGCAGGCACTTCCGAATCTGGACTTCATTTGAGGCGGCTCCATCTAAACAGACTCGTTCACTCATTCCATAAAGTGGCAGCACTTTCTGCACAATGATAGGATGTCACCGAGGACCTATTTAACCCGTGGCTAGTTGCATCCTCAAATGTCAGGTGAAGCCGATTGAAAGCTGCACTTGAGGCCTCCATCATGATTGCTTAGATTATAATTCCAAAATGGGGTTACCTTCTCCTGGGAAGTACAAGTGGAACCAGTTCTCTTTGATATGGAGGACTGAACCCACAAGCATTCTATCTCTGAGTTACACCCCCAGCCCTCTTAGTTATTTTGAAATAGGGCCTTGCTAAGTTGCTGAGGCTGACCTCATACTTCTAATTCTCCTGTCTCAGCCCAAATCAGGATTTTCACCCTTCTCAAGAGGATGGTATCTCTCAACCCATACCTGGCTGGCACCCACCATCTTCAGATTGAGCTCCAACATTCTGAGCCTCACCTGAAGGTCACATGGAGGGGTGTGGAGATCAAGGATGGCTCTTTGCAAACTGTAAAGCTCCTGAACCAACTGAAGTCTCTCCCTTTCACAATTCTCTTGGATTCTAAATTAAACTTCTTTGAGTGCTTCATACTTCCATTCTGTATCCAGGGGGGATTTTAGACTGGGGCTTTGGTTCTAGGATGTATAATTCAGGCAGAATACCTGGGACAGAGACTCTCTTGATAATGGTGGCTTGATCCAATCCAGATCTCCTTTTTAGAAAGAGGGACTTACTTAGGCATGGTGACACATGCCTCTCATTCCAATACTTAGGAGGCCGAGACATGAGGAGCGCAGGTTTGAGACCAGCCTCAGCAACTTAGCCAGACCCTGTTTTAAAATAAAAAGGGCTAGGGGTGTAGCTCAGAGGTAGAATGCCACTGGGTTCAATTCCTAGTACCCCCCCCCCCCCACAAAAAAAGAGGGGCACATGGCTCTGAGGCTGAGGATTGACACCACACACTAGTTTCTAAGTCTCCTGCATGGATCTTATCCAAGAGCATGTTCCTAATGTACCCAGGAGCAAGGGAGAGGCATGTATAACATTAAGGGTTGGTTCACTGATAGGGAAATGGGTGCCCAAGACAGAAGGTGACTCATCCAGGCAGGACTGACTACATAATTTGCAGGACCCGCTGCAAAATGAAAATGTAAAGCAAGAAAACGGGCTTCTTCCTTTTTTCCCAGGCTCTTTTGACTTGTCAGGTGTTTCTAATTTGCTTGTAAATGTTGCTCTAAGTCAAAATTTAAAATTATTAGCATGACTCCTACCATTCATCTTTATATTGTGCAATGCCAGCTTTACATGGAAACATCAGCGTATTGAATACCTACGTGGAATTACCAGAAGTTGCACACTGCATTTCAGGGAGCAACTCGGGAAGGTGCCCCGGGGTTGGTCAGAAGGGACACGTTAAGACTCAGGCAGGTGGAAAGATGAAGAGAGGGTCTCCTTAGGCAGGGAGCTGGCAGATGGGGTGCTCCCTCACATGTGAGGAGACTCCCAGGGGGTGCAGACCCTCACAGGCACTGAGCTGATTAGGGGCACGCTGCTGGTTCCCTTTCCTGTCAACCACTGGACCAACGTTGCATCACGCCTGGGGCAGGAGGTCGAGCCTGGCATCTGCCCTTCCACAAGACCCCTGCTCCAACCCTCAGCAGATGGGCAACACACAGGGGCTCTGGCAACATACTAGGTGTTGGATTGGGGGGCTAGAGACTCACCCCTGTAGGATCTCCCACTATATGCATGGCATGCCCCCATGCCCCACCCCAAGATCCTGTGGGTGTCTATGCCTGCCTGAACCCTCCACCCTCCCTGTGCCCGTGCCCAGGTTGGGGGCAGGTTGGTAGCAGTTACTCGGTGGGGGTGAGGAGGCAGAGACTGAGTAGAACCAGAGACCCGAGGGCTGGAGGAGTGAGCCCCTGAGAACTGGACCCCAGAAGCGACACGGTAGGAGGATCCAAGTCCCCAGTTCATGGTCCACTGTATTACCAGACTTCACTCACAAAACACAATTGTAAGATAAAACTGTTAAGAATTTGAGGACAGTGACTACAGAGTATTAGCCCCCAAATGTGAGCCCTTCTGAGTATGGACCATGTGTGACTGCACTGGTCACACACCTGTGACACCAGTCCTGCATCTGAGACCACACAGAAGGCTCAGCATGTCCAGTCTCCACATCTTCTAGAAGGTTCTACACACCAGAGGCTGCCATCTTGCCCTGATGTCCTTGGCCCTCCCCAACAGAAACGTTCCCTCTGCACTGTCATCAATGGCTGAGAGCCGGCAGAGACCGACTTTCCTGGCCGACTTGCTAGCCCAGCTGTCCCAATTTGCTGGATGAGGAAACCAGCCCAGAGCAGAAGTACACCCATGGGCCAGCAGGACCCAGAGACCTGAGGCCGACCTGGCCGGAAGAGGCCGGACTTGGGACAAGACCAAAGCTTCACGGGGTTCCCTGCCACTCTGTTCCTAGGTGTGAATATTCTTCTGCCACAACCACCAGGAGCCAGGAGTGTTCTCAGGATCGCTGGTTCTCATGCAGCACCTTTAACATCAGTGCCTAGGGGGAGACCCAGGGCATCCCCCATCAGTTCTTCTAGAGCAGAGATCTGCCGTTCAGGGGAAAGGAGCCGCTGCCCGCAGGGATGGAGCCCTTTCTCTGTAAACGTTGGGATCTTCGCATCAACAGGGCGAAGGCTGACACTGTCCGGGGCACTGGCCCCGTGGCCCATCTGAGCTGGAGGAGGGCGGAAGGCCTGGCTTGCCCTTGCTGGATAGATGGGAGGGGAGGACTGGTGCTGTTGGAAGTGATACCTCCTGCACAGAGGGAGGAGGCCGCCCGGAGGCTGAAGGTCCCGAGCCTGCTCCTGGCCCTGTCACCAGTTTTGCTGGGAGATCTTGGGTAAGCCTCCTTCCCTCTCTGAACCCCACTTCCCCATCTGAAGGCGAGCAGCTCGGCCGACATGGCCCCTCTAGCCTGCACAGCTCAAAGGCTCTGGGGACCTGAGCTCCTTCGACCTGAGACCTGTCACCAGGGTGGCCAGCCCCACGCTTGAAGAATGAGGATCCGAGTTTCCTTGTTTCAAAAGCAAGCTGTCCCCAGGCCCGTGGGTTTCATCGCCCCTCGTGCAGGAGTTCAGAGAGGCCCATCAGAGGCCGGACATGGGCCTCCTGCGCCACCCGCCCAGACATCAAAGCTCCTCCACTGTCTGGGGGGAGGGCGTGGAGGGAGCAAATCAGCCCACACCCAGCTCTGGATCGGCTTCTCTGTGCCTCTTCTGCGTGGGGGGACAGGGAGGAGAAGAAGGAGAGAGAAGCCTTTGAAAACGTCTCCGCTTCATTTCCTCCCTGCTCGCCGCTCAGTGCTCAGCATTCACCTCGCTGGCCAAGCCCGGCGACGCTCCCGTGGCGCACCTCTTAGCCACTCGGCAACTTTTTTCCCTTTTATGATATTTTGGGCTTCTGATTGCGCGCCAAGTCAAACCTTTATCATTTAACAAGAAGCAGGGGGAAAAAAAAATAAAAAAAGAATCCCTCCAAGTCAGCCTTGGTCTGAACAGTCCCCATCCCCGTCCAACGTCCAACGTCTCCGAGGCCAGTCCTGGGTGGGGACCAGTGCTGATGGGGACTTGTTTACTTGCAGGCAACTGTCACCCCACCACCCTCTCTCTATTCATCCTCCGTTGGGGGCTCTTTTGCAAATGCAGACAAGGGAACTGCAAGGAGGAAGGAACAAAGCACTGTGTCTAGAGAGGGCTTGGCCAAAGTAACGGGGCGATGGGGTACTGATCTCAAGGGCAGCCGAGCAAGGCAGCAGGGATGTCGACACCCCGAGAATGACTTGTCAGAGATCAGAAAGCAAATCAGGACACCAGGAGTGAAAAAGCTTTCTGACCTCTTCCGCCACCCCAGTACAGCAAGGCTCTGACTTCTTATCTATTTTCTTCACGGTGTGTCTTCAGGGCCGGGAACATAGTACATGCTCAGTAAATATTTATTGAATAGATGAATAAATCTGCTTACACATCTCTTCCTTCAAACAGGGAAAAGTTTGATTATTTAGCAGTCCTATGGGGACAATGATGAGCTCAGTGAAGTCATCCAGTTCTCCTCACTTTAATGCTTTTTTAGAGATGCAACCTGGGGCTGCTGGGCGTGGTGGCACATGCCTGTAATCCCAGTCCTTGGGAGGCTGAGACAGGAGGATTGCAGTTTGGAGGCCAGCCTTTGCAACTTAGCAAGACCCTCAGCAACTTAAGAAGATCCTATTTAAAGATAAAAACAAAAAGGGCTGGAAGTATAGCTTAGAGGTAGAATGCCCCTGAGTTCAACCTCCAGTACCCATCCCCCCCCCAAAAAAAAAGAAATTGCAGCATGGAGCTCAGGAGAGGGGTGGGCTTGGGTGAATGAGAGGAGATGCATGCTGAGTGGAGAGGTTCTGATGGTCTTGAGGCTCCTGTAGTAAGGCCTCTGGATGGAGCAGGGAAGGGAAGGTCTGCTCAGGGTATACAGCAGACCCTCAAATGTTGAACTGTGCACCAGGGCGGCTTTGGGCCTCTCACCCTCAGCAGGGCTGGGATGAGTCAGGGCTGGAAAAGCTCATGGTGGGAAACAATGGACCGGACCCCAGGTTCACCATCGCCACCACCCCTGAGCTTCACTTCAGCCTTGCTATCCACTCCACAGCCTCCCCCCAGGCCCTGCCGTGGCCCGTGCGGCCGACCCCACGCCCTCACTGCTCCCTGGCAGAACCCATTCTCTGGCCAGGTGTTTGCCAGAGTGCAGCCTTGCCTGGAGCATAGTCCTTGGAGGATGGGGCCTGGTCTGGGGTGTGCGGGCGTCTAGGGCAGGCTCTGTCCCCGTGACCCTCTGTTACCGTAAGATATCGGAGACGGAGAAACCTCCGGGGACCTGGTCCCAGGGGGAAAGGCCCTCCTATCTCACCCTTCTACCAAAGACCACCAAGGGTTCCTTCATGTGGCTGGAGTACATCCATCCCCACACTCAAAATCGGGCCCCCGGGAAAGGGTCAGACATTTCCCCTAGAGAAATCTGCAGTTGGTAGGACTGAAGCCTCCAAGGAAGGATGGATCCACATTTCCCAAGGTTCCAAACCAGAGGCCCATGGGAGGAATCTTTCAGGTGGGGTTTCAGGACGGCCCTGTGCAGGGGCTAGGCTGACCTCGCAGCTGTGTATCCCTTAGGGGTCAAGGCTTTGGCGACTTCCGTGTGCAGACAGATACAAAGCAGGACAGGGGACAGTCCACTGACAGCCTCAGGGGCGAGGCTGGCAGGCAGCAGCCTCTGCTGGACGGTCACCCGCTGGGGCTGACACTGCCACCAACCTCACCCCCAAACAGGGGATGGACTCAGATTCTCGCCTCCCCTCTTCCTCCGGAGGCACAAGACAGGGTGAGTCATTGGGAAAATGCAGTAAAAACTCCCATGTGCCTAGTGCGATGCTGAGTGTGCAGCAGGACCCCCAGAGTGTCAGCTGAGGGGCCTCTGTGGCCTGGCCCCTTGGCAGAAGCTTCTGGACAGAATCTGGAGCTGGAGGCTGTGTTCACTCACTCTGAACAATGTGGGGCCTTGTCTCTATTTCGGGTCCTTTTCCCGACAAAATCAGTTAACAACAGAAGAGATGTAGCAAGGAAGCTGCCCCGAGCTGGAGACAGGGCCCGGGCTCCCCGCCCCCCCTTCCTGGTACTGTCCCCTCCCGAGCACACCTGGAGAGGCCGGGATGGGTGGGGACTGGCGGCACAGTGGCATCCTGGCCCCAGGAAAAGCCCGGGCAGAGCCGGGGAGCCAAGCGGGCAGCCAATCAATACGGGCAGCCGAGCCGCCGAGTGGCGATTCACGCCAAAGGGCCTCGTCTGGATGAAGGGAAGGAGGGGTGCAGGGTTCACCTTGGCATCACAGTCCAGAGGCTGCCGTTATTTATGTAGCATGCTACTAAAATCAGGAAGACGTGCTTCCCCCGTGGCAAGCTGGGAGCCCGCGTGGCTGCAGATGGAGGTGCTGTGTGGCTTGGGCAGGGGTCTCTGGCTCCTCTGGAAGAAAGGCAATGATGGCTGCAGGTGCCATGAGCTGAGGTCTACGTACCCGGGCCCTTTGCTACTGCCGCACAGGAATCCTTTGTCCTCACCTGTGCACCATCTGGTCCTCATCTCCCATACATTCCCAATCCACCTGTCCTGGCACCTTGGTTTTGCGCTGCTTGCCTGTGGTAAGCTGGCCCTGCAATGTTTCCTTGCCACAGACCTCGGATCCCAAGGGAGATGGTGGCCTCCTAGTTTTCCCTTGTCTTACCACGGTACCTCCCTGTGTCCCTAGAGACAGCTCAGAACAGAGCCCTTCTTTCTTCTGGAAAAACGGCTCTTGAGCAGAGCTTCTGCTGAGGTGCAGAGGTCATCCCGAGGGAGGTGGGCGGTCATGAGGTTCATTTGGTCTGGAGTGAAATGGGGATCCTGGAGTGCCCACCACTTGAGATCGATGAGCCCCAAAGCCAGGCCTCACCTGGCTGGAGCATGCCGGGCTGGCGTGGCTCCTGTAGGACCATCCGTCCTTGGCTGCGGGATGCTGAGAGATGCTATACTGAGCAGGGACACGAACCATCTCTTCTCCTCTCCCCCATGGTGTAGCTGCCCAAGGGGTCTGGTCCTTCTGGGGATGAGAGGGTGGGACCAGAAACAGGACTGGGAAAGGTATTCCCTGTTTCCTGGTCCTGACCAGGACACCCCAGCCCCAGCCCTGAAGTGCCAAAGAGCCAGGACCCCGAGAGTGGCTTCCACAGTTAATGTAAGCTCACTGAGCAAATGACCGAGCCAGCAGTTATGTGTGGAGAAAGCCACCGACTTCTGATGTGGGATGCTCGTGACAGAGCTTTGACCTCTGGCCCAAAGGAAAGCCAATCCTTTCACCAAAGGCAAGTCATGGAAAGGAAAAAGGGTGGAAGGGCAGTCCCAGCCAAGTGCCGTTCCTGTTGCCTAGTAGGGAGGGAAGTACTGTTTACGAAGAGCTCCGGTTGACTGTATGGAGATGCCCAAGACCATCCCGTCACCCGTGGGCTGAGCCAGCCATGTGGACACACACAAGTCTTCCTTTAAGATGTTCCTAACTCTCACTGCAGACCGCAGTCTTCCAACCACACACTCGGCTGAAGGGGAAGGAGAGTGGCCCGTGGACCCAGCAATGCCTTTGAAACCAGCGCCGGCCACAATCAACCAGCCAACAGCTCTTGGCTCTGGGCTTACCCTCCAAACACACATTTCACCCAGGAAAGCCACCCCACTCCCAAGCCAGGAGCCCCACTAGGCCAGCAGTTCAAACCAAAGAGAGGAGGAAATCATCACTCGTCGCTAATTCTCGACTACGTAGACAAACTGCCATAAATATTTATGATGGGAAATTTCATTATTTAAAAATTCTGTTCTAAATTTCCAGCGAACTCCATGAAGAATGCCTGCTGAACAGGTTGCAAATTAAGAACAATTATTTTTCTCTTCTGCATTTAAATATAACTTACAGCTAAAGTCATTTAAAGGGGTTAACATCAACCTTAATTAAATATTAAAGTGTGCCTGGACCTGCTGCTATTGTTGCCCCTTCGAATAAGATATAACCTATTTTTGACAAGTTTTCATCTTTCTCTGCGGAAGACGCTACATGAAACCAAATCAGTGGCAAAGAGGAGAGTAATGAATAATCTATTTCATATTCCAACAGTACCCAGAGCTCGGAGTGGAAAAATATTCAGTCAGATGATGGCAAGAAGCTGCTGCGGTACCGCATGACACAGCTAATGTTTAAATAATAATAATAAAAAAAAAAGCGATAAACAAATCATTAGCCCTTAACAGTTGTTTAATGCAATTTGTTAATGAACGTAATGGTGGGGACTAATAATGAAAGAAAATAAAAACGTCTAAACAGGCGCCAAGTTGCTGGCGATGCGCAATTATTTCCTTGTCAAGTTTTTATGATTTAATGAGCCCCTCTGGGACTGACGGCTGTCAGTCAGTCGTGACTTTTTGACACCATTACAACTTCAAATACAGCAGCAGGCAGGCTGTTTTCCTCGGATTTGAAATACTGAAATGATCTGACAGTTTTAAAGAAAAGATGTGCAAGGGAAGGAAAAAAAAAAAAAAGGAGAAAGAGAGGGAGAGAAAGACAGTGGCTTTCCTTTCTTTCTTCCCCCCTCCCTTCTTCTATGGGTTGATAATCTCTGGATGCTGTTTGGTAATGAAAACCCAATCACTGAGGTCATTATCTGATGAGGTTTTTGGAACAGGCAGGCTTTTTTCCCCTCTTTATTTCTTTACTTAATGATAACCCTCAATGGGCTTGCCCCGCATGGGACGGCCAGAGCCGCACAATTTTGTTCACCATTAATTTCAGCCTTTGAAGCTCAGGGCTCAGAAGCAGTAGCAAAGCAAACCCCCCACCAAGCTGGTTCCAAAATAAGACAATCCAGCCTGCCTGAAACAGAATAGCAAATGGCCTCCCAGCCCAGGCCTGGCAGCTGACGTCAAGCCCGCTGCATCTGCAGGCATTCGCCTGACATGGAACATTTAAAACTCTTTACAACTTAAGAGACTTTAATTAAATTGCTTTTGATTCTGGAGCAGGGTAGTACCCGCTTTATTTATTGGGTCAGGGAAACTGTTTAGTCTGCATGAATTTTATATGGCAAGGGCTTCCTTCTCTTCTTCCTCTTCCACATCTTCCTCTTCATCCTCCTCTCACACCCTCCCATGGATGCTATTTGCAACAAAGGCTCCCAACTTTAGGAATGTTTAACAACCGAAGTCTACATACTGGGAACCTAGTACCTGGAACCTTCCACAGATCCATGACCTGTTTCACAGATGTGGACTTCCTTCCTTCCCCCAGGGGAGCGGGGAAGGAGGGAGGGCACTCGGTCTCCCTCGGGGTCCCTGTGAGCCTCTCCAGTGGCACCCAGGAGGGAAGGGGGTTCAGGAGACCTTTGGACCAGAAAGTGCTCCTTGGCCTGGTCCCAGTGGCTGCTCTCCAGGGGGGTTGGATGGGACTGATAGGCCAGAGGTTATCTGTTCACATTCTTCCCACTGCCAAGGTTGAACTGGGCAAAATCACAGGCAGGAGTTGATGAAGACATGGAACCGGGCAGAAAAGCCACAGAGAGGCGAGAGCAGTGAACGCGCTCCCCTTTCTCATTTCGTCTCCTTCAACATGAACACAAGGTTTCAGTGAAATATTTAGGAGCCAGTGAGCATAGATGATCACATCAACCTTGCTCTCCAGGTGGTCCTGGGAAGGGTCAGCTGAATAGATGGGAGGGGGCGGTGGTGCAGCTCAGTACCCCACTCAGACCCTTAACTCACATCAGCACTTTCCAAGGAGCTGCCAGAGGGGTCGGTGGACTTCCTAACTATTAGTGTTTTGGAATAAGAAGCGGATTGTCTGTTTATTTGTCTCCTTGCTTTTTATGGTTTCTTCCACGTGTTTAGCATCTCCAAAATTCTGTTATCAAAATAAAAGATTCTTGCTGAGTCCCTTAAGCTGACAAGAAAATTAGCACGTTTTCCTGCTCCTTCCTGTCCTACTTTGCTTGGCCCAAAATCCCACCCCACCCCTGTGACATAAAGGCTGCAGCTTTATTTACACAATACTAAATGATTTATCTGAACACAGGCAGGCCCTGGCCTGTTTCCACAAGTATGGCTCCTCTGGTAGATTTTGCATTCTGCATTTCCTCTCTGTGCCATTATGGTTCTCTTCCGAGTTGGAAGAGAAAGAAAAAAAAAAAAAAAAAAATCAAGTGCTGCATTCGGGTGATCTTGACCAACCAGCACAGGTGGTTAGCATTTTTTATGAAGAGAACAGGTTTGCTTTTCAAGAATTCAAAGCTTCCAATTATATTCAAAAGATAGTACGGACTCCATAAGTGTCTATGAAGTCTTAAGAAAAACACATTTTGCTTTATGACTAGGAGGAGAACGACCTCAGCTTGGGTAACTTTTAAGCCCGATCACAAATGAACTCATTTTGAATGCCATTCCTGGTTATCTCACACAGGAAGAAAGGAAAGAAAAATCACAAAGCATGTTAGGGGTTTGAATACGTAGCGAATCTGGGAAGGCTTTACTAACATTTGTTAGCGAAAAAACCCGAGTCGTCGTTTTGTAACACTCTGCAACCCCTCATTCTTTGAAAGGAGGCTGGTGAACATTTTCCAGAAAGTTTATTTCTAGTGGACCATCCTATAGGACTCTCCCATATTTATAATCACATTGGAAATTGCACACCGCCCGAGTCATGTTCTTGCTCTTACTGAAATATTCATGTTCTCTTTACATACTGGGATGGATGTGGGGAGAACCTTGTCAGACCTTTTGCATGTATGAGGGCTGCTTTTGGCAGAGCAGATATTAAAACCGAAAGGATACAGAGATGCTTACACAGGTCAGGGAAGACGAGGTCACAATTAAATACCCTGCCAGGGCTCATTTTGCCAGCAAATTCTGGGGAACATGGAATTTGAGGGAAGGCAGGGAAATATTTCTGGTAGCCAATAACCAAAGTTGAAAAAAGTGGATGTTGGGCAGGTTCAGCAAAAATATTCTTGGGTTAAAAAAAAAAACAAAAAAACAAAACAAACTACGCAATAGAAAAACAAGGAAAGTGCTAAGTCAATTTCCTGTACAAGTGACATTAAATACCTTCCTTTTTAACAGAAGCACTATATTCCTTATGCCTGGGAAGGGACAGGGCTGGTTTGCTGGAGGTGATCACTGATCATTTTTATCCTTGGACATCATAGAAGGACATTTTGGTGACAAGAGGTACGTGACAAACAGAAACTCCCGTGACTGACTCAGCGTGCCCTCTCCCAGACCATCATCCCTGAAATGTCCACAGGGCAAGGAAGAATGTCACCCAGGCTATTTTGGACAGTAGATGACATTACCAAAAGCCCAATAAACATTCACCTTTGCCTATAAAAACGAATCTGGGCGAAGACAACCCTACAAAAGGAAACTGACCCACATGCAAACAGGAATAGAAAATATTTTTACACTCTTTGCACTTCAGCTGAACAGCGGTGAGGGAGCGGGAGGGTCACCCAGGGCCTGTCAGCGCAAAAGAATGATTCATGTGACCATTTTGTCTTAATTACTCAGAACAAGCCGAGGTTGCTGTTTATCAAGGGAGAGCAGATACATCATTGTCTTCTGACAAAAAAAGCGATCGCCGTCAAGATGGTGATGACCACGATGATCCCCAGGATGACGAGCAGGATCCGGTTCTGGATGATTCTGGGAGAGAGAAAAGAAAAACAGGCGCACAGGTGAGCAGAGGAGGTTCCCACAAAGGTGGTCAGAGGCCAGGGTGGCACAGAAACTGCTGCCTCGTGTGTGTGTGTGTGTGCACACGCGTGTGAGTGATCACGCAGCTTTGGTTCTAGGAACAGCTCCACACTGCCTGTCACACTGCACTCTGAGACACACTGCAGAAGTAAAGTGAATCAAATGGCTTTCCGGGCTTCGAGTACCATGTAGTCTCTTTAAGTGATCAAGAGCCCCATGTGGGTTTCTCTTTTTAATTTAAAATGTGAGACAAGCTTCTTCTTTTTTTTTTTTTTCAGTGTTTCCTGTGAAAGGAAGAGACTCCAAGGAAACATATGTCAGTAAGGTACTTACCTGTGCAAAAATACCCCGGGAAAAGGAAAAGAGAGGCTTAGCAAGAAAAGGACAGAATTAAGAAGCAAGTGTCAAACTTGCAGCTCAGCCTGCAAAACCGTCATCTGTCACTGCGGCTCACGCTCCTCCGTTGTCGCGCCAGGAGGAAACGTTACATTTGCTCCACAGCGAGGAAAGATGGAAATGAGAGATAATACAAAGTCCTGCAGGTACCTGCCGCTGTGTGGGTGGGCCTCACCTCCAGGGACGCTCGCTCTGGCCCTGCTGCACCTGACCTCAGGAGAAGCGGAGGAGACCCGCGCTCCCCGGAGCCCGCAGAGAGCTTCCGATGGAGCGTTTCATAATTTGTTACCTCATTCGGAGAAAAGAGGTCGCACATCAGAATGCTTTGTGGAGACGTTCAAAGGGAACCTAGGTCACACAGCCTCGCCCACGCTCCCTCTCACAGAGCCACGCAGAAATAGAAACCAGAGTGGCAGCCGTCTCACTGCCTATCCACCCGGCTTAAAGCCCCATGGCGGACCCCACGACCATCTCACAGTCACGGGATGAAAGAGGCTGTGCCTTATTCCACATGTGGGACACTGGGCAGGGGTCCTCCACAGGCCGGGGCCCGATGGGGCCTCCTCGGCCTCCTACTGAACGAGGACCCTCTCCTGCCTTGTTATCTTCACGGAGAAATCTTGGCAGGTAGCTGCGCCTTTCCTAGCATCTGGGTGTTTGTTTCTTGGAAGGAGGATGACACCAGGTTGTAGGTTCGGGGGAGTCCTCCTCACCCCTCCTTTCCTGCACCTAAACGGATGGCTGGAAACTGTCACATCAGAGTCACCCACTCCCCTGTGGCCCCTAACAGGACCAGCTCCCTCTCCTCCTGACAGGTTACAAAATGATCACATTTGCTGACACGTCTTCTGCAAAACTGCTCGGGAGCTGGTGTCCACTGTCCTCACAGGAGATGGATGATCTGCCGGGCCCTCATTTATCACGCCGGGCCTGCTAAGATCTGTCTCCTTTTTTTCTTCCCTTCCCCACTGGAAAGTCTGTGCCCTAACATTAATTCTTCTGTGATGACAGCTAATTCAAACTTAACTGGCCATATTTACTTGGGAGGCGGGAAGATTCTCTGTCCCACAAAGAAGTCAATAGAAACAGGACTGCTTTGCGACTAATTGAGGCTGATTATGGATGTTGCTTGGTGCTTCTTGGTGGTGCCATGGGAGGCTCCAAGTGATTTTCCTCCTTTTCTCTAGAAAGGACAAAAGCCTTCAGAACAGCCCCAATGCATCCTCTTTGCCCAAGTCACTGTCAAAATCTCTATTTACCACAGTCACCCACATCAGACTTGCAAAGGAAATCAGCGAAATTGAAACTCAGCGGTGAAACAGATTAAAAGCATGAACACGCTTTTTAAATTCTGCCTTAAGTAATCTACGGCAGTGTGTCTCTTGTACAGCTTGGTTGACAACCATTTTATTTGTGGGCTGAGGGCCCCAAGGCATCTCTGGTGCTAATTTATAAAGGATTAACTGTGGGGTGTTACTTGTTTAATCTGAGGCATAGTTAGAAAAAAAAAAAAATGAATACAAAGGAATCCCTAAATTCCCTGCTCTTCCCTGGCCTTCCTAATTGGGCTTCTCCTCTCCTTGGTGCATCCGCAGAGACCACTCTCTGGCTTCTGTCCCTGCCCCCTCTGCTGCTTTGGTGACCTGCCTCTGGGGACCCTGCGGTGTTCACCTCAGGAGCCCTAGCATACTGCACGGGGCTGGCACTTGGGGACTCAAAAGAGAACTGCCCTAAGAATGGTGAGGGAGGGACCTGCCCCCTTGAAATGATCCCTTTCAATTGAGATGATCCCTTTCAAGGAAGAATGGAGAAGATACCTGTGCAAATTCAATTTGCAGGAAAATGTTGTAGAGTCTGGGTCAAAGAGATTGAAACCAGCCCCCAACGATGGAACCTCATACAACGGTGCCTTCTCAGACCACTACTGGGTCTTCTCCATTAGTCTGGGAGAAGGACCAGTCCTGAGGGGATAAGAGGTGTGTGCTGCGGGAGGAGGTCAGCAGGAAAGGGCTTCTGCTTCCAAATGACAGACTGCCAGATATTTGGGACCAAGGGAACAGAGAGGGTTTTAAGGAGGTCTGACTGGCCCAGCCAGCAACTCGGCTTTGGACCTCAGAGGAGCTGGGCAAATATGTCTTCTCTGAGGACCAGAAAAGTGAGCCGTGAGGGTTGTGAGTGGAGGGGACGGAGCCAGCTTGGAGGGGGGAAACAAAGTTTGGCAACGACAGGCCCCATCTGTGAAGGAGCCTAGAGAACAGCCACGCGTCGCTGCACCCTGGGACTGCTCTGGGCAAAGCAGAAAGGAACACGGGGATGGGAGAGAATCAGAAAAGCGAGCCATCTAGTGAGATCTAGAAAGAAACTTTGGGGGAAGCCCAAAGTCACTTCCTCCTAACTTTGGGCAAGGAGGAGAGGGGGCTTGATGTTTCAACTAGGTCTGCAGCAAGCAGTCTTAATCTCCCTTTTGAAAATGCAAAGTGTGTTTACCCAGTAAATAATTTAAGAAAGAGTATACACTTGAAAGAAGACATCCATTGAAACAGCCAGGCTAAATCGCCTCCAGGCAAAAACTCCAGCATTTGCATGGTGCATTCTATTAACTGAGCACACTGTGGCTTTAAAAGAATGCAGAGCCAAATTAAAAGGAATGTGGGCCTGAAACATCAAAAATTCTCCAAGTTTACATTATGAATCACAGTGCTGTTGGTATAAGATGAATTAACCATTTACTTTGAGGCTGAACTCACAAAGTACTATTGAAAATACTGATCCCTGTGTGGAACCCAAGGAGCGGTTAATCTTTCCATTGACAATCTCCTCCCCTTCTGGAAACCAGCTCCTGCGCGTGGCAGCTGGAATCATAGAAGGCTGGTTCAAGTGAAGGAGGCAGGCACACCACCTGACACGTTCTCTGCTCCTGCTCTGGAGCGCAGAGATTCCACCCTATCAGGCACTCCCATGCTCCCTAATACCCAGTTCTCCTTACTGGGAGCACAGCCAGCACTGACCTGTCCCTCAATGTTGGGTGTGGCCGTGGGACTTGCTTTGGCCAATGAAATGTGGGCAAAAGCAGCTCAGGGTGTCACTTCCTGGCTGAGACACCTGACTTGTTGTGCGCACACTAATGCTGGCTATTCCCTAGGTTCTGATTTCGGGGCTGAATGTTCCAGAGTGCAGTTATGGGATAGTGGAGACCTCTTCTACCTGGGTCCCCAGCCATCACATGGAGGACCATTGTCCTGGGGATGCACCTGGACTCACAGCAGGCCTATAGTAAGCCAAAGAGATTTGCGGGTTGTTTGTTACTGCAGCAGAACACCAACTATCCCGAGTGGTACGCTTCTGTCCCCTCCTCAGACAAGAGGAGGCTCCTGGCCAAGCCAAGGGAGGCTCTTAGTTAATGTATCCCAGAAGCCTAGGTTTGATGAGGGCTGATACTTCGTTCCTTGAAGAACAAGTTTCTTCCTCTTGGTTTTCAAAAACTGGGATCCTTTGGTATCTGCTTGGTCATAACCAAGAATCAGGAGTTTCTTTGGGCTAGAAGCAATACCACTGTGTGTCAATGAATGACAATATCCACCTGAGCTTTCAGAGATGGAACCCCAGCCCTGAAAACACAGTGATCCTCGATAGCAAGCCACCCTTCCTCTGAACTTCCACTCACAAGAGAAAACAAATTAACTTCATTTTTCAAGACTGTTTGATTTGTGTCTTCTACATTTGTGATGAAAGAGCATTTTTAGGTTGAGTCAGCTTGATTCTAAAACCAACTCTTTGATCTAGGGTAGCCTTTCCCCACCTCTTCCAAGACCTGCCCAACCACGCCCCTCTTTCTCTCAGAGTTCCCTGTGCCCCTGTCTTGCCACTTTGCTAACCACATGGGTTTATGATTTTTCTGTTTCTGTTTCTGTGAAGTTTTCTCCAGTAGAAAGTGAACCTTTGGAGCCAGGTGTTGTGGTGCACACCTGTAATCCCAGTACCTAGGAGGCTGAGACAAGAGGATGGATGGTTTAAGGCCAGCCTTGGCAATTTGGTGAGATCTTCAGGGACTTAGTGAGATTCTGTCTCAAAATAATAAAATAAAAATGAAGAGGGTTGTGGGTGTAGGTTGGAGGTAGAATGTCCCTTGGTTCAATCCCCAATACCAAAAAGCAAAAACAAAAACAAAAACAAAAAAAAACCCCAAGAATCTTGGACAGTCTGAATCTCCTTTTTCTTTTGTATCCTTGGTGCTGGCTACAGGGGAGGCTGAGGTGGGAAGATCATTTAAGCCTAACAGTTTGAAGCCAGCTTGGGCAACATAGAGAGATCCTGTCTCAAAAATAAAATAAAACAAAAGCTGGCTGACTGCAGGAAGGAGAGATGCCCCCGCATGTGCTCATCTGAGGGCCCCCATCGTCAGTGCTCTCCTGGTCTCCAACGGCTGCTTGTAGACAACCACAGCCTGAGGATTTAGCTACTAGCCACGTTGCATTAATGAGGCTGCAGTGTCCTAACCCTTTCCCAAGCCTGCATTCACTCACTGGAGAAAGTGTGACGCTGTACAGTTCAGCACTATGTCATCTCTGCCTTCCTGCCTGGCTAACCAACCCTGAATAATAACGCCCTCTTTGAGGGCTGATAGAATAGTAACAATGAATGGGCAGAGCAAAGGATACACTCTGAGCAAAGAAGCCCACATCTACTTCTCTCCAGTGCTTCCCAAAGACAAAGGCCAATGGAAAGGTTCTCCAATCTCTATATCCAACTGCACATTAGTATTTAGCAGGAAAAAAAAAAATGAAGACAGCGTAATGGGAAACTGCCACTGGCCTTGAATGGTGACTTTAACTTGAGCATTATTTTTGGAGCTGGGTTCACAGTTACCTCTGAGTTAGAGCTGGGTGTTATCATGCCCTGGTCACACGCACCCAGGGTCTTCCATGCCCTGCATGTCTGGGAGGTAGCCCCCCTCACCCTGAGAATTCAGGTGGGGCTGGTTTACAGTGGACATGTGATCCGGGCAGGCCCTGCCAGGGACAACTCTCTCTTTCTCTTGCACAACCATTTGTTCAGAAATTGGCCTGCCACCCAGGCCACAGAGTCTCCTGGGTTTTTTCCTGGAAAATCAAGACAAGGGTACAGTACTCTTCTTTACTGGGTCTGATTGTAGGAACAATGGAAGCCTAGAGCTACTGAGAGCCGTCTTGACCACCAGGCAAGAGGGGAGCCTGCCTCCTGCCAGGCGAGTGAAGAGCCCAGAGATGAAGAAAAAGAGGGGACTCCTGGAACAGTATGTGAACTCCTGGGTCCTGCTGTGTGCCTGACACCTGAAGAGTCACATTTAAACTCCCCTGTTATGAGAGCCAAACAACCCCCTTTTGATTTGAGCAAGTTTGGTGGGGAATTTTCTTACTTTCAACCATACTAAATGTGCTGGGTTGAATGGTGTCACCTCAGAATAGGGCTTCATTTGGAAGTCAGGTCTTTGTAATATAATTCATTAAGATTTTTTTTTTTTGTACTAGGAATTGAACCCAGGAGTATTCTACCTCTGAGCTACATGTTCAATCCTATTTTATTTTAAAACAGGGTTTTGCTAAGTTGCCAAGGGCCTCACTAAACTGCTAACGCTGATCTCAAACCTGCAATCCTCCTTCCTTAGCTTCTCAAGTACTAGGATTACAGGCATGCATCTCCATGCCCAGCCATTAAGAATCTTGAAAAGAAATCTAGCCCTAAATCCAATGATGGTGTCCTTATAACAAGAGAGGGCAGAGAGAGTTGTAGGTGAGAAAGTTTTGAGAAGATGAGACAGATTGGAGCTCTGTTGCCACTAGCCAAGGAAGGCCTGGAGGACACCAGAAACTGGCAGAGACAAGGAAGGATTCTTCTTTTTGGGGAGAGCATGGCCCTGCCAATCCTTGATTTTACTCCTCTGGCCTCTGGGACTGTGAGACAATACATCTCGGTTGTCTTAAGCCAGTTAGTTCACAGTCCTTTGTTGTGGACACCCTGGGAAACTGATACACTGAATTCTTGGATTCAGACCAGCACATTCACCTGTGGTTTTGTCCTGGGCTTCATGACAGTTTCTCATGTCTCCATTCCCTTCCCGTCGTGGCATGCACCTTCACAGTGGATCTATACAAAGCCCTCCTCCAAAGGACAGGAAGTCCTCCCTAGCTCCCTGGAAGCTTTGCATATGGCTGGAGGGCTCCCAGTCTTCAGGAGCGGCTGCTTCTTTCATTCCAGGATAAGAATTTCCACTCATGAGCAGAGCAGGCAATACCTGCTCCAAAGCTGGCTAAGGCAGGCGCTGGGGAGGCATGTTCCACAACACTCTTCCTCCAAGACTCCTGTCCTGCAATAAGCCATTCAAAACAGATAGCCAGAGACAGGAGGAGCACAGGTTCAAGGCCAGCCTCAGCAACTTACCAAGACCTTGTTTCAAAATAAAAAATCAAATAGAGTTGGGGTGTAGCTCGGAGATAGAATGTTTCTGGGTTCAATCCCCAGTACGAAAAAGAAAAAAAGAAAAAAAAAATCAGGGAAGAAATCAGATGTAACCTGTGGGTCATCCTTCCAAATTATCACTGACCATTAACAACCCACATTTCCTGGCATCAATTTAGATGTAGTCAGCGATCTTGAGGATGGATACATGTTGACAGGTGGAGCCAGGCACCAGTACCTGAGCTCGGGTATCTCTAGTTAAGGTACCAAGTGAAGGCCAGAGTAGTTTTCTACCATTTCCAAATTTCTACTTAGCCTAGCAGGGATCAGCAGACTTTTTCTATAAAGAGCCAGGCAGTAAATACACTGGTTGTGGATGGACAGAGTATGTCCCCTGAAGAGTTCATGCATATAATGTTCATAGTTGATATAATTAAGTCATTGGGAAGATTTACCAAGGCCTGGGTGGTGACCTAGGCTGGTGGGGTGTGACTGAGAAGGTGGGTCCCGAGGGGTGTGGCCTTAGGCCCTGTGCGTTGGTCTTTGAATCCCCTTGCTCACTTGCTTGCTTTCAGCTTCTATGAAGTGAGAGCAGAGCTTTGCGCTCTCTCTCTCCACTTCCCACTGCCATGTCCTGAGCTTCAGACCTGGAGCTCACATGGACTGAACCCAGAATCTTCAAAAAACTGTGAGCAAATAGATCTTCCTTCCTCTAAGTTGTGTGGTCCATTGTCTTGGACTGTAGCAGTGAGAATGTTGGCTGAGACAATACTAGTTTGCTGGCGCTGCCAGAAGAAAGTCCCACAGTAGATTGTGTGTCTTGCACAGGGGAAATGTATTGTCTCTCTGATCCAGAGGCTATAGGTCTGAGGTCGCTACTGTGGGCAGGGCTGGCTCCTTCTAAGGCTGTGAGGGGGGATCTGCCCCAGGCCTCTGTCTCCCTCCTGGTGGTTGGTCAGCAATCTTGGGGTTCCTTGGCTTGTAGATGCATCTCCCTGATACCTGCCTCCCACTTCACATAATGTTCACTCTGGTTAAGAAATCATGTTCCAATTTCTCCTTTTTATAAGATACACAGGGTTAGGAGCCTGCCCTATTCCAGTATGACCTGTTCTTTTTTTTTTGTTACTGGAGATTGAACCTGGGGCATTCTACCTCTGAGCTACACCGCAGCCCTTTTTACTTTTATTTTGAAACAGGGTCTCACTAAGTTGCTGAGGGTCTTGTTAAGTTGCTGAGGCCTTCAACCTGAGATTCTCCTGTCTTAGCTTCTGAAGATTACACGCATGAGCCACCATTGCTGGCTTAGTGTGACCTGATCTTAAGAAATTACATCAGAAAAGACCCTCTTTCTTGAAGTCACATTCTGAGGCAATGAGACTTAGGACTTCAGCATATGAACTGAGGGGTGGGGAGTGAGGAGACACAATTCAACCCCAGACAATAAGTATTTCAGGCTCTGTGGACCACATGGTCTCTGTTGCCCTGATTTGCCTATGAAGCAGAAAAGCAGCCTTCACAGTATGTCAATGATGAGCATGGCTGTGGCCCAATCAAACTTTACAGATGCTGGAATTTGAACTTCATATAATTTTCACATGTCAAACAAACCATTTTTTCTTTTGAATCTTTCCCCATCGTTTAAACATGTAAAATCAGTGGTTTGGGGGCCACACAGAGACAGGTGGTGGCTGGCTGTGGCTGGCTGGCTGTGGTTTGCCTGCTCCTAGCCTAAGAGCCCCAAGCTCCCCGGGGCAGACACTCCTGTGCTGGAGAACCCGGTGGTCCCTGGACACTGAGTCCTGCAAGTCTGGCCAAATCTGTCCCCTTGGGATCTGGCGGTGTCACAATGAGCAATCAGTGACAGAAACCTGACAACAAAGGCAATAATTAGAGTAATGCCAGGGCTGGGACAATGTGCTGTGTGCCCACAATCCTGGGCTGGCCCAGGGTGACCTGGAGCAAGTCACTTGTGTGACACTTGGGTTTCAGTCGCTTCCCAAACAGTATTGGCCAACTCACCAACCACCCCGGGGAGAAGAGGATTAGTTCATGAAAGATTTTACAGCACTTTCAAAGGTAGAGCCCTTCGCATGCAAGCAGTGAAAGGAGATGTCATTTCAGGGAAGGTGAGTGACGCGGGTTGTCAGTGGCCAGAAAGCTGCCTGGGACACGTCCAGGGGCTGCTGGGGAAGGTGGAGGCCGGAGTCCAGGAAGCTGCTGCCTTCCTCCTCCCGCCAGGCTCCTCATTCCCACAGGGCCTCACGTTGACAGTCTCCCCAGCAGGGATGAGCCTTCTCTCCAAGGTGGCGGCAGAGACATCAAAGGGGAAGGCTGGGCGGCCCATTGGCTGGCTCGGGGATCCCTCCCCAGCCTGGGAAGGCAGCCAACACGTACCTGTCAGAGACCACGGATAAGTCTGTGGGTTTTGATCAGTGATGTGTAGCTACATTGCGCTCTCCGTTGCCAAATGTGTACATCAAATTTCAGCCTGGGTACTGTGGCCACTGCCATTCTTAAATATGGACTTGACGGCGGCGGGGGGCCTGGAGAGTGGCTTTGCTGGCTACCGCTATCAGATAGGATCAAGGCAGCCTGCGCCCATCAAAGGACTTGGAAAGAACTTGAAGAGAATTAAATAATGACACTCTAGAAATGCAAGGTAGACCCAATCCCGCATGGGCCTGCAGATTGCTAGAGCTGGAAAGGTCTTTGTGCCCAAGTTTAGGCTCTTCATGTTAGAGCTGAGGATCCTGACGTCCTGAGAGGTGAAGGGAGGTGCTCGAGGTCAACCATCTGCCAGGGCACTGCCAGGTCTCCTGGCTCCAGGCCCACTCTTGTTTCACGGGGACACTATCATCTGAGCGGCTGGTACCACTCATGGTGTCTGCACATGGTGGCAACTCGGAGCCCAAGAGCAGTCCCCACCTCTAACTGAGCCCAACCCAATCCTGCTCCTGCACAACAGAAAGACACGGGAGGCTTGCTTCTGTGTGTGCAGCCTGAGTGTCCTCCACACGAAATGCCTGTGGCCGGAAGTGTTTCAGATCTTGGAATATTTGCATAGGCTTTACCGGTTGAACATCTGAAAATCTAGAAAACTCTGAAGTCTGGAACTTTTTGAGTGTTTGAATGCTCATATTTCAGAGCATTTGGGGTTTTGGGTTTTCGGATTAGGGATGCTCAACTTGTAATATGGTATGCCGATTAACCAAAGCCAACCAATGATTTACTTAGTGCCCAATGTAAATGCAGAGTGAATTGTTGAGATGATATTCATTTCTGTTTTCTGGTGTGTTTCATCAGCTTTTCCCAATCACACTGCCTGTGTCCTTTTAGACTTCCAAGGGGCTCAATTGATCTCTTGCAAACAAATGCATGATCGTCTGAGAGTCGGGTGGAGAGAATGGCGGTCTTCCTCTGGGGGCTGCTCACTTGTGCCTGTGCACAGAGGGGCAGCCAATGACCTGTGCCCCACAATTTTTTATTACTTCTGCATAACTTACACAGGTTACTGGATATGCTATAGAAAGACTTCAGTTTGCTGAAGACTTAATTGACTGTATCTGCTGGAATAAAGTGCTGGACAGAAAAGAAAACCAAGTGAGAGAATTGGCTCATCTTGCTGTACAATCTTGGGAAAAGAGTAAAGGTCGAGTCACACCTACAGCCCTACTTTTTTTTTTTTTTTTCGGTACTGGGGATTGAACTCAGGGGCATTCTACCTCTGAGCTATACCCCCAGCCCTATTTTTTATTCTTTATTTTGAAACCGAGTCTCACTAAGTTGCGGAGTGCCTCACTAGGTAGCTGAGGCTGGCCATGAACCTGGATCCTCCGGTGTCAGCCTCCCGAATGCTGGGATTACAAGCGTGCGCCACCATGCCCAGCAGCCCTACTTTTAAAATGTTTTTTTTTTTTTTTTTTTTATTTTGAAGCAGGGTCTTGCTAAGTTGCTAAGGCTGGTCTAGAACCTGTGCTCCTCCTCTCTTGGCCTCCCAAGTGCTGGGATTACAGGCATGTGCCACCATGCCCTGCTAAGGTCTCTGTTCTTGAGTTTTCCCACTTGGGAAATGGTAAAAAGGAATCTCTCCTCAGTATTGTCAGCAGGCGCTGCGGGGAGGGATGCAGCTCCCAGACAGTCCATGCACATATGATGTCATTTAATCTTCACAATGATCCTTATTTATTAGGGCCCAGAACTGATGGCTCAGGCCCACCCAGGGAGAAGGCGAGGCCCACTCTGGGGGTGGCCCTGGCAAAGCTGTCAGCCCAGAGCGGACTGTCCCTGGTGTCGGGGCCAGGATAAGTCTCTCCCCACCCCCAGTGTAGGTGCTCTCCCCCTCCCAGCTCCTGTGGGGGTCCGGGTAGACTTGCCTTCCTGCCCTCCTGAAGCAGCACCCCCCAGGCTGCTCCCTGGCTCCCTGGCTGAGGGCCCCTCACCCTCAGCCTCCAGAGAAGCCACGGATGCATCAGGTGGAGACTGATGGGCCGCCCACGCTGGGAGCCAGGATCTGCTGCACAAGAGCCGGCAACTGCGGGCAAGAGGTTTCATCGCGTCTCTGAGGTTATGTCATTTGACTGTTTAGTGTGGACACATTTTTACTTTATGCAGCGATGGTGATAACAGATGGCAGGGTTTCCCCTGATGGCCTTACTTGGACATCGGAGATGGACTCTCTCACTGGAAACTGCTCTTTCTTATTTTGCAAAATAAAAAGTGGACAATCCTTCATTAGTCATCTGTTTTCTGTTTTTGTTTTTGTTTTCGGTACCTGGGATTGAACCCAAGGGCATTCTATGCTGAGTTACACCCCCAGTCTTATTTTTTATATTTGATTTTGAAACAGGTTCTCACTAAGTTGTGGAAGGCCTCACTCAGTCTCACAAATACTGGAATTACAAGCATGGGCCACCACCCTGGCTTAGTCCTCTGGTTCTAAAACAAGAATCAATACAAGGAATTTGAGAATTCCAAATTCCTTGTTTGGATTTCCTTTTTGGTAAATGGGGCATAGAATGGTAGTATTTTGCTAACAAGTAACATCAATAAATTAATGAGTTAATTCAACATGAAGTGCCTACCAATAGTAGCTGCTCAGTAAGTAACTGCAATAATAGTACCCCATTACTATTATTACTCACCAATCTCCCCATAACAATCTCTGCAACTGCTTACACTTGCAATAGCTCCTTTATAATCTTAAACTGATTCTGCACGCCCCAAACCAGCAGCCATCAGCCCAGCACAGGTGAGCCCCAGGTAAAGAACTCCTCCTCAGAAGGCTCATCTCAGGTCAGTAGAATGGTTGACACATACAGTTGTTTAGGCAGGAGAGGGGCGGGGCAGTGTAGGGATCAGATAGCAGGGACCCCAGGTTGTGCAGGAAAGCTGTGTCACCTGCTGGCCTGGGAATGGCCATGTTCCTTCTCCCTGCAAGGAGGGAGGCCCTGCGAGCACTGTAGGCAGCATGAGAGCAGACGGGGAGAACTGAGGTGCCTGCTCTGTTTCTGAGCAGTGGGGCTGCTCCTGGCTGCTTGTTGGGAGTCTGAGCGGGCTCAGAGCCCAAGATCCTCTGATCTGCCAAGAGAAGTGAGAAATTATTTTCTCTCTGCGGAATCTCCTATGTTTTAAATATTGGCAACTAAGTCAGAAGTTTTCCAAAACACTGGGTGGCCAAGCAAAGCACATCTGTGGGGCAGACGGCCCGAGGGCCTTGTCTGCGACCTCTGACTAGTTACTGGAGGACAAATTAAAAGGAAGGAATGGAGGAAAGGCGGGGGTGCCTGCAACCCTGCCTCGCCCTACTGGAGACTTGAAGCTTGGCCCTCCCGACCCTGCGGTTCTCAGAAGTCCAAGGTTCAGCCTTCACACAGCATCAATAGCTGGGGTCCACACTGAGAGCATCCAGCTTAGCCCATAACCGATTCTTAACCACCGGGTCAAAGCCCAGGGGGAGGTCAACAGGGTCACCAAACAGCCTGTGTGCGCACTCACGGATGCTCACAAGGTCACGAGAAGCACAAACAGAGGTCAGGGCCAGACCGCACATCATAGCCCCTGACCTTCCCAGTCTGCAGCAGGAGACGCCTGGTTGGCTCGTCCGAGGAGCATGGCGCACGCTTTCTATGCAGTGCATTCAAAACCAGAAGACTGTAACGGGGAGCCAAGAGGTCTCTATCGGGGGTGAGTGGTAAAGAGAAATTTGTAGGAATGCCTCTATCCACCTCTGCTGAGGGATCTTGGGGAAAACAGGGAAATATTCCTCGATTTGCCCATCTCTAAAATGGTAATAAACATGTGAGGCCCAGGATTTTGTTGCATGTGTGTGTGGGGGGTGGTGTGAGTGGGTACTGGGGATTAAATCCAAGGGTGTTCTACCTCTGAACTACACCTCCAGTCGTCTTTTTAATTTTTTGCTTGGAAACAGGGTCTTGCTAAGTGCTGACAGTCTCACTAAGTTGCTGGGGCTGGCTTCGAGCCTGCAATCCTCCTGCTTTAGTCTCCCAAGTACTGGGGTTACAGGTGTGCACCACCATGCCCAGCTCTTTTTATTTTTATTTTTTTTGCTTTTTATTTACTTCCATGAATAGGAGCACCAACTATGAACCATGAATTAGGGGCTAAGACAATTGGCAGCCTGCGCCTTGTGAAGAAGGAGCCAACCTTTACTGTCATTTTGGGGTACTGTCCTCAGGCTTTCTGGCCAAAATTCTCACAATGACGATGAAATATGACTCCCTATTGGCTGCTAGCGACAAGATGGCCCCTAATTACCAGCGTAAAGAGGCTCCACTGCAGTGGCTGGCAGAGGGAACAACCTTAAACTCCCTCCTACTGCAGACCTGTGGAAAGTCTTGCTGAGAAGAACAGTCTAGTGGCGGAGCCTGAGAACCCGGGCTCCATCCCGCCTTCAGGAGAGCCTGGGCTCTCCTCTGGAGCACTGAACCCAAGAGGGCCACAGCTGCTTAGTGTTGTAGTGCTGCCTGGTTTTGCACATGTGTTCTCGCTCGCTTGGCCAACATCACTGCTGGACAGTAAGAGGCTGCCGTGGGACCATGGGAACTCACGTTGAGCTATCCCTCCAGCCCCCTTTTTAAAATTTTTATTTTGAAACAAGGTCTCGCTAAGTTGTTGAGGGTGGCCTCAAACCTGCGGTCCTCTTGTCTCAGCCTCCTAAGTACTGGGATTACAGGTGTTGCACCACTGTACCTGGCTACAGACGCTCTTGAGCATGCTGTGTGTTGCCCTCCACAGTTAATGTCCCTGCAGTGAGCTGTGATGGGAGAGCACATTCGCTCTCTTTTTGGGAGGAGAGGGAACTGTGCTTTTATCTTCTGCATACTGGCTCATGCAGCTGAACTCATCTCCCTCTTCAAGTCAGCTTCCAGAACGCCGCCAGATAAATTGGAGGTCCTCTCCTCACACATGCAACCTGTTCCATGGTCTGTGTGCGGGCCTCACTCCCAATGTCGCCGTGTGTGTATATATCTGATCTTATCGTGTCGCATATATTAGGTAGGTTGCTATAAATCCTTTTAGGACCAAGACAGGCTCATGCTCACAAGCACTAAAAGGCTAAGCAAACAAAAGACATTCACGTCTTCATGGCCAGTGGACTACTTGAATGATTCCAGCCTTTGTTTCTCTCATATCTCAAACAATTCTGTATCATGGGATATGTGGAATGTACATTTTCACATTTACCAAAACAATAGGTTATTCCCACTTTTTTCTTGAATCTCCTTTCTTTCTTTCTCTTTTTTGCAGTACTGGGGATGGAACCCAGGGGTATTTTACCTCCGAGCTACACTCCCAGACTTTTTTTATTCTTTATTTTGAAACAGGGTCTCTCCTTTCCTGGCCAGCATGGGGTGATTTCCAGAACAAACCCCAACTTGGGACTGGGGAAGGGGGAGGTTGGGTTCCTCCTTGAGCCAACTGCAAGGCCCTACTGCCTTTGTTGGGGGATTCACAGCAATTGTCTTAACAACAGGGACCTCTTTTGTGAGAGCTGAGGGTGTTCCCAGCAAATACTCTTGCAGGAATGTTAGCACGGTCTTGGCCCTTCCTTGAACAATCGAGAGTATATTTCTCTCTGTATATATTTGGTTTTTCCGATGCTTTTAAAGCCTGGAAAACAATCATAGCTGAGGCCATTTCTGAGATGGCACTAAAAGAACCTACTCAGAGACAGATAAAAATAATGAGAATCTTTCTGTCAGGAAAGATTTAGAAAATATCACTGGCATTATTAAAATTTAATTTTTTACTCGGCTTTCCGGTTCCCCTTTCCCGTGATAATGAGCAGGCTTGCACACCTCCGCCTCGCTACCACTTGTTTTGTGCAATAAATTCAGCCTTCCAGTCTGAAGACATTTCAGACAACAGTTTTGACTGCTATAGGCTTATTTTTTACCCTGTGCTGTGCTTTGAGTTTTCCTATAAAAACCAGTTCATGAGATAATTTTCCACAAGGCCAGTGGAACTAATAAAAATCAATTTGGCCCAACTGGTTCAGAGAAATCTTGGGTAGAGCCAAGACAGAACTGCAAAAAAAGGAAGAAAAGGATTAAAAAAAAAGGGGGGAGAGAGAAAAAAAGATCAATGTATTCACTAATGGTTTAGGTGATAGAGAACTATCAAATTAGCTGACAGGTGATGCTTGGCTGCGGGAGCTATCCTTTCAGCCTGAACAGAACATCTTTTCAGGGTCCAGAAAGAGCATTTCCGCCCATTGGTTGAAGGTACTCGAGTATAATAATTTTTCCAAGCAGTTGCCCCTGCCTGGGTGACAAGGCTCATCTGCGGCCTGACAGAGAAGCTGGTTTGGGGAAGGCCTGGGCTTTACTAAGCCATAGGATCAGTGGGTTAGGAGCTCATCCGCCACCTGGACATCTCAGGTTCTTCTTTTAAATTTATGTTTGCAGTGTTGGGGACTGATCCCAGAGCTTCAAGCATGCTGGAAAAACGCTCTGTCACTGAGCTACACTCCCCGCCTGCACATCAGGTTCTTAGGACCTTCTCATCTCCTGCAGCCCCATATTGTTTTCCTGGAGCTGGATGTGGGGTCCTCTGTTATAATGGGAAAGCAAGAGCAGAGAGTTGAAGCATGCAGCACATACTTTCTAAAACACATGCCTGTGCTATCCATATTCTGTGAGTTTAAAACACTAGTTGGCATGTCTAAAATCAAATGGTAAGCCTTTGTGTACAAAGATAAAAAGAGCCGGGTGTGGTGGGTGGTGCATGCCTGTAATTCCAGTACTTGGGAGGCTGATGCAGGAAGATCACAGGTTCAAGGACAGCCTCAGCAAGTAGTGAGACTCTCAGCAACATGGTGAGACCCTGTTTCAAAATAAAAATAAAATAGGGCTGGGTGTGTAGCTTGGAGGCAGAATGCCCCTGGGTTCAATCCCCAGTACCCTCCTCCCACAAAGACTAAGGAAATACAGCCAAGTGTTAATAGTGTTTGTATTTAAATGATGAATGCCTTTTTCTATCTTTATATATTTCTACATTTTCTTGAATCAGTGTATATTCTTACATAAGTAATAATTATTCCTCAAAATAATAGTAATGTTAAACTAAGAACTGAGTACATGGGAAAAAGAAACAATAGATTATTATTTACAATGTTATAAGAGGAAAGGTGTAAGAAAAGAAAAACAATGGAAAAAATTATCTTCAAATTCTTTTTTTTTCGAGGTACTAGGGATTAAACACAGGGACATTCTACCTTTGAACTACACATCCAGCCCTATTTTTTATTCTTATTTACTTCTTTATTTATGTTTTGCAGTACTGGGGATTGAACCCAGAGGCATTCTACCTTCAAGCCACCTCCAATCCTATTTTGCATTCTTATTTTGAAACAGGGTCTCACTAAGTTGTGGAAGGCCTCACTGAGTAGCTGAGGCTGGCCATAAACCTGAATCCTCCTGTCTCAGCCTCCCAAGTACTGGGATTACAAGCATTCGCCACCATGCCTGGCTATTCTTTATTTTTGAAACAGGGTTTCACTAAGTTGCAGAGGGCCTCACTAAGTAGCTGAGGCTGGTCGGAAATCTGCAATCCTCCTGTCTCAGCCTCCTAAATACTAGGATTTCGAGCTCTTTTTGAAGATAATTTCTTCCACTCTCCTAATTACTTGACACAATTTTTTTTTTTTAAGTTTAATTCTCACAACAAATCTATGACAAAAGTCTCATTGTTCTTGTTTTCCAGAGGAGAAAACCCTGAGGCTTGGGGAGTTCCCCTGCCCAGTACCGCATGGCTAGCAGGAGCAGAATTGGTCTGCATCTAAAATCGGACCCGATTCCCATGGCCACATGCTGTGCCATGCTGAGGACAGCAATCACGGTGCACCCAAGTGTTGTCACGCCAGGTATGTCGCTTTGCGTTTATGAATAAAGTCGGGGCTGATGACATCTGTCTTTCCCCCTACCTCACAGGTTCTTGTTATGTTCAAATTAGACAACATATGTGATAACCGAGGAGATGTGTTGTTCTGTGTCAGGGAAATGGCGGTAGGATACTGTTTCATATAATTCTGATGAGTTGAGCATTGTCACAAATGCTACTTGGTACTGATAATTTTCCATGGGGAAAAAAATGACACTAGTTGAGCTACCCTAAGACTATATTGAACAGATTTGTTCTTGATGATTCAGGAAGTACGGTCTGACCCTATCCTAACCATCGCTAAGACCAATTTCCTTGCTCATAATATGTTAAGTAAAGAGCGAAGGTTGTGGTTAGTATGTCCATTATAATCCCAATTTTAACAAAAGAAAAGTGCATATTTAAATGTAAAACAGAAATTGGAAAGACATACACTAAAATGTAAAATGATTATGTCAAGGTATTTTAAACCATTTCTAAGATTCACTGCATTTTGCAAATTTTTTTGGTAATGAACATGTACAATTTATATAATCAGAAAAAAATTCAGACCCCCCCCTTTCATATAAAAAAAATCACCTTTTCCTTAGAGAAGATTGGCTGGGAGTGCAGCTCAGTGGTACAGTGCTTGCCTAGCGTGGGTTTGATCCCCAGCACTGCTCCCCATCCCCCCCAAGAAAAAAGGTTGCAAAATAGGCAATTGTAGTTGTTTGAATTCTGGGGAAATAAAAATTTAGTTGGAATGCATTTCAGATCTTAAAAAATGAGTGTAGATACTCTCTCTTCTTTACAGAAGTTGGGCTCTGTTGAGGGCTTTTCCGCTGCACCACTTGACTGCAAACCATCAGAGGTTAAGAAGCAGCGGAGAACACACTGCGCTTGGAGAAAAATAACACACACTTGCAATAGCAAGAATGTCCTAAGACACCAGCACTTAGATTAGAAGGGCCCGATCATCTCCACGTGGCTTCGGAAGCAGAGCCTGCGTCCTACTGGAGTACGCAACTGGTAGCTTAGCAGAAGAGGGCCACCCTGTTTGTAAAAACAAGGTCCTGTTCAGATTTCAAGCTGTGCCACCAAGGAAGCTACCTGTAAGTATCAGATTGTATTTGTAGCATCTGGCATTTTGCACCCTTCATTTTTAAGACTTCAGCATGATCCACGTTCCATAAGACAAACAAACAAAAGAGAGATTAAGAGTGGTACAGCGGAGTCTTGTCGAATATTCCCAGTATAGAAACATTATAATATGCCCTAGAGAGTATTCCAGGGCCAAGTAAAACATTACCCAACATATAGAGGCTCAGAACGGGGACTGTTCAGCAGTGAGGAGAACAGGGATTTACTTCATTTGTTGGGCCAGTATACAGCCTCAGATGCTAACATGCACTGATAGGAAATGCCAACATTTCAACTTAAATCAAGACTGGAGCTCATAACGTCGACACTTTGCCTTTCAGTGGAAGATCACAAACAGCACAAATCTGGGTTTCTTCTGCTAATTGGGGAGGTTTTCTAATTTGCTTATGATATCTGCCTTATGTCGGGCCAATCTTCCTCCGGTTACCTCCTCACGCTGTCTGAAATAATCCGCTTACTCCTTGTCTGTCTGCAATACTTTATATCAAATAACACTCACTTCCTTAACACACCACAGCCAAAGGCAGCCGCAGCCCAGCCCTGGGCCTCCACATCTTCGAGGGTGTGACAAAGATTGCAGACGCGGCTACAGACCTAAGCGGGGCAAGAAATGCGGGTACAGTGGGGGCTTTTGAATGAGTTAGAAGGATGAAATAGATGCGCAGCGGCACTTATTAACAACTAAAAGCATAATCTGATAACTGTTTTGAAAAGACAGAGACAGATAATTTTGCTTTCTCGAGAGGCAGGCACAATATTTCAGGGTGTTCACCAACCTGCGTAATTACTATGTAATTATTGCTATCAGCATCCAAATTCAGTTCAAAACTTTTTTTTTTTTTTTCCCTAAATAGAGTCCCTGCCTCTTCCCCCTTTTACAGGCTCATGTAAACATTACTGATCTAGCCAGGAGGCTTAATTGGTATGAGCAGGCAATGCCATCTCAGGAGTACCACTGCACTATCTTGATTCAGTTTTAATGTGTTGAATTTTTGTAAAGAGTTTCAGAGAAGCAAATGTTTTTCTTCCTTCCTTCCTGTCCTGGGTATTGGACCCAGGGTCATTCTACCTCTGAGCCACACCCTCAGCCCTATTTCATTTTTTTATTTTGAATCAGGGTCTTGCTAAGTTGCTGAGGGTTTTGCTGGGTTGCTGAGGTTGGCCTCAAACCTTCGATCTTCCTGTCTCAGCCTCCCAAGTACTGAAATTACAGGCGTGCACAACCACACCTGGCTAGAGAAGCCAATGTGTTTTGTTTTTGCTTTTTTTCCCCTCCCTTCCTTCCTTCCTCCCTCCCTCCCTCCCTCTCTCTCTTTCTGTACTAGGGATGGAACCCAGAATATAGCTCTACCACTGAACGACATTTCAAACCTTTTTGAGACAGGGTCTTACTAAGTAGCTGAGTTTGGCCTTGAACTTGTCATATTTCTGCTTCAGGCTCCCAAGTTGCTGGGATTACAGGCGTGTGTCACTGTGCCTGGCAATGTTTTAATTTTCATGAAGCTCATAAACATGCCATGGATTTGCAAGTGCATGCGTGTGTGTGTGTGGGGGGGGAAGGGGGACCCTATGAACAAAAACACTGTTGAGTTGTGTGAAAAGTGGGGGACAGAGCAGTATCCAGATGAGAGGCAGCCCCTGGTCCCAGGCACGCTGCTGCTTGGCTGTGTCCTTAGGCAGAGCACTTTGTGCTGCTGGGCCCCTTTCCTTGTATGCAAAGGTATTGTGGTGTGCAATGGTCAGGGGGATTTCTAAGATTCTTTCTACTGTGAAGAGTCTACACTTGTTAACTGAGGGGTTCTTATTCCTTTTCTTATAAACGTGTTTATTCTAAACAAGCAATCTAAGCACTTCTTTTTCCCTTTCCATGTAACACATCATATTTGAAGGCCGTTTTCTTACATTTTCAGAGGTTACTGAAGGGGGGAAAAAGTTACATTGTTTAATCCTACTTTATAGGAGTTTGCTCTTTTATTAGAGAACAGACTCAGAACAGTGATCGGTGAAGCTTACATACCCAAAATGGAAGGGGGGCTGTGGGGGAAGGAAGAAAGAGGCAGCCTTCAAGTGCCTCGTGGAAATGTATAAAACAAGCAGCGAGATAGTCCTTTGCCAAACACTGTCATAAATTTTTTATTTGGCAGCTAACATTCTCACTAGTTTTCTTGGCAGCAATTGGGACCTTTAGCAAGAAAGGTGCAGAAGAAAAATACCTTGTTTAGAGATGTTTTCAACACTTTCTGGGATTTTTCAGAACTTCTGCCTGCAGCACAGTTTTACAACTAGTCTCCAATCACCTGATGAGTGGGTGGTGGGGTTTAAACTTTTTTCTTTTTCTTTTCTTCTTCTTCTTTTTTAAAAGAATATATATAGAAAGAAAGTGTACAAGCAGTGCTACCCCTCTGGCCTTCCATGGAGCATGTATTTCTTTCTTTCTTTTTTTTTTTTTTTGTAGTAGGTATTTCTGATATCCAAGCACTTAGTCTTCTGTGTCTAGACAAAAAACTGAAAATAAAATCAGAATGTACCTTTTGTTGGGCCTGATACTATCTATATTGTATGCCCAGATGGCAGAGATAAATGAAAGTGAAACAAGTTGATGACTAGGGCTTTTTTCTTCAGGATTTCTGCCCCAAATGGGTCCCAGCTGCTGCTCTTGGGTCGGCTTATGGGCAAAGAGCTGCCCAGCGTTGGGAGCTCATGTGAGCGCACACACAGGACCTTTGTTAAACCCTCAATGGTGGAGGGAGGGGAGCAAAGGCCCTGGGGTGGGTTATTACTTATCTCGGGGTACCTCAGGCACCAAACGCTCTTTGAGGAGAGGGGCTTGGAATTCTGGGAAATAAGCAGCCCAAATCCATGAGGAGTCAGGATGAGGTCTTCCATGGCAACCACATCCTACACAATATACAAACACCTTCTGCAGACCAGCGAAAATCCTTCTACCAGGAGAGTTCCAGCTATGACTGAAGAGGTTGGCCAGTTCACTCCCCCCTCTAACAAGTATAAAACTGGACACTTGTCAAAGTAACCCTTTCAGGGCTCTGGATACTGACCAAAGGCAAAAGGCAAATTGAGAATTGTTTATTCACAGGAATCTGGCAGAACTCTGTGTAAGGACATCCCACATCGCCCCTTAGCTTAATTGGCTAGAGCGATGGTTTTACCAGGATGTGGATGCCAGAGGAGGCTGACCTGATTTGGAGCAGAGGGCAAAATCTGTGCTCAGCAGCATTGTCAGTAAAAATGGCAAACTCAGTGGGAACATGAATGGGGAAACCCCACAGCTCTGCTGGCCTGAGGCTGCAGCACTAGTTGGGGCGAGCAATAGACCAACCAAAAAATGTGATGAGAGATTGTGGAGATGAGAGTCATAAAAGTGCCAGCTTAGCTCTCCACACAACTCTTACCGATTGGGAAAATATGACATGTGTGTGTACAGACCTGAGAGAGGCCAGTGAAGAGCCCCAGCCAAGCAGGCTTGGGAACTGGCTGGAGTCTGGATATGCTCCTCAACCCACACATGCACCTCTGCCACGTGGCAGAGGGTGGAAGCATTATGGGGTCAGGTATTTTAGTACCAATCATTGGTTGAATGCTAAGCCATGCACATAAAGGGGTAACTCCTAGGAAGACAGACTTGTAGACTAAAGATAGAATTGGAAGGAAAGAAGGAAGGAAGGAAGGGAGGAATGGAGGGAGGGAGGAAAAGAAGGAGAAAGAAGAAAAGAAAAATGTGATTCCTATTCAGGAAGCAAAACAAGTCCATGGAAACTGAGTGACTGTGGTATTGGATTTAGCAGACAGAGACTTCTGAGCAGTTATTAGACATGTTCAAAGAACTATAGGAAAATATGCTTAAGGAGTTTGCTGAGATTATGATGACAATGCCTCAACAAATAGGGAATCTCAACAGGGAAAGAGGAACTATGAAGAAGAGCTAAATGGAAATTTTAGAGTTGAAAAATACAGTAAATAAAATGAAGAGGAATTAGAAGACTTGAAAATTCAGTAATAGAACGATCCAATCTGAAGATGAAAATAAAAAATGATTGAAGCAAAATGAAGAGTAACTTAAAGTTCTCTGTGACAATATCAAGACTACTAACATAAGTACAATGGAAGTCCAAGAAGGAGAAGAGGGAGAAAGTGACAGAAAAATGTATTTTTAGAAACAATGCCTAATGAGCATGATGTACTTTCATGAATACATCAAAGCCAATCACTAAACTGACCTTGAGAAGAAGGGGGTGGGGTGGGAATTGGGGAAGGGTTAAATGAGAAATGTGTGCATGTATGCCTTTACCTATACTAGCTTGTACCTAACAAAGATATGTGATTACAATGCACCAAATTAAAAAAAAAAAGAAAGAAAAAGAAACAATGACTGAAAGAGAAAATCTCGAAAGCAGTAAACTCATCATGTACAAGTAAACAAAATATGATTAATGGCTGAGTTCTCAGAAACAATGGAGGAGAAGACAGTGAAATGACATACTCAAAGTGCTGAAAAGAATGGGTGGATTTGTCAACCAAGAAGTCTATGTCTAGCAATACTGTCAGTCAAAGATGAAGGCATAAAGGCCACAAAGGTCTTTCTAACTAAACAAAGTGAGAGTTTTTTTTCTTTTTCTTTGTGAGCAGTCTTGCCTTACAAAAAAATCCAAAAAGTCTCCTTCAGACTTACAGGAAATGGTAATGTAAATACACACACACAGTAAAATAAAAAAATAAAAAAAGAATATGTGGGCATATTAAAAAACTGTATAAATATATATTTCTTCTTTCCCTAATTCATTAGATTGCATAAGCAGTAATTATAATTTTGGTTTATAAGTTGCATAGATACTACAATCATAGTACAAAGAAAGAGAAAAGAAATTGGCTACATTGGAATAAAGTTGCTATAATTTATTAGAACTCAGTCAATATTAACTTGAAGTACATTATGAAGGTAAGATACATACTCTAATTCATAGCAAGGATTAAGAAAATAATAGTAAAAACTATTCCTACAGAAATCAACAAATGAATGAAAATGGCACACAAAAAATACCTGTTTAGAAAAACAGAAAGCAGAAAAGGAGAAACAGAGGAACAAAATGAACAGGGGGATTATAGAAAACAAATAGCAAAATGGCAGGCATAAACCTAATAAAATAAAAAAATCATATTAAGGTAAGTGTGATGCTGCAAGAGGAACCCAAGAACCTCAGTTACTTGGGAGGCTGAGGAAGTAGGATTGCAAGTTTAAGGCAAGCCTGAGCAATTTAGCAAGACTCTATCTGAAAATAAAATAAAAAGAGCTGGGGGTGTAGCTTGCCGTTGAATTGCTTGCCTAGCATTCACGAAGCCCTAGATTCAATCCCTAGTACCATACACACACAAACATCCAATTAAATGTGAATGGATTAAATGCTCCAATCAAATAGCAGAGATTGTCAGACTGGATTAAAAAAATCTAAATTTATGCTGTCTGTATAGGCACATAGACTTTAGGATGACAGCTGGGCCTGGTGGTGCATCCCTGCAGTCCAAGTTACTCAGGAGGCTGAGGCAGCATCATTTGAGCCCAGGAGTTTGGGATGAGCCTGGGCAACATACTGAGACCTCGTCACAAAACAACAACAAAAAATGGACTTAAAGATGAGAAGTATTCCTAGAGACAAAAGGCATTTTGTAAATATAAAAAGGTCAATAAACAGGAAGATACGGTAATTATAAACATACACACACCTAACAACAAAGTCTCAAAATATATGAAGCAAAAGCTGTCACACCAAAAAAGAAAGTTCAACAATTACACTTGCAGATTTCAATGTCCTATTCTCAACAGCTGATAAAATAACTAGGCAGAAAATTAATACAGCTATAGAAGACTTCAACACTATCAGCCGACGTGACCTCTTGAAAGCAACTCTTCACTTGAGAGCAGAATACATACTCTTTTTAGAAGACACACTATTTCCTAGTATAAACCACATAGAGGCTATAAAACAAGTCTCAAGGCCAGGAGTGGTGACACACACCTGTAATCCCAGTGCTTAGGAGCTGAGACAGGAGGATCACAGGTTTGAGGAGAGCCTCAGCAAATAGTGGGACTTTCAGAAACCTAGTAAGATCCTGCTTCAAAACAAACAAAAACAAAAACAAAACCAGAAAATTGGGATGGAGGTGTTGCTCAGAGGCAGAATGTCTCTGGGTTCAATCCCCAGTAAACACACACACACACACACACACACACACACGTCTCAATAAATTAAAAAGAATTGAAATAATACAAAGTATGTTCTCTCAACAGGACTAAATTGTAAACCACTAATAGAAAGTAATTCAGACGATCTCCAAATTTTACACAATTAAATAACACACTACAGCCAGGCGTGGTGGCTCATCCCTGTGATCCCAGTACTTGGGAGGCTGAGACAGGAGGATTGCAGATTTGAGGGCAGCCTCAGCAAGTAGCGAGACTCTCTTCAACCTAACAAGACCCTATTTCAAAATAAAACTAAAAAAATAGGGCTATCGGTATAGCTCGGAGGTAGAAGGCCCCTGGGTTCAACCCCCAGTACCACACACACAAATAACAACAACAATAAAACCATACTACTCAAAACCCATTAATAAAAAAAAATCACAATGGGAATTAAAAATATTTTAAAATAAAAGGAAATGAGACCGTAACTACCGACATTTGTAGGATACAATGAAGGCAGATCATAGAAGAGGAAAGTTATATGTCTAATTAGAGAGATCTCAATCCAATAATCTAAGATACCATATTAAGAAATTAGATAAGGACAAAATTAAGCCTAACACAAGCAGGAGGGAAAACAAAGTGAGAGTTAAAGATGAAATCAGTAAAATGGAGAAATAGAAGGCAATAGAGAAAATAGATGAAACCAAAAGTCTGCTTTTTGAAGATATAAACCAAACTATAACTTTAGCTAGAATGGCAAAGAAATAAAAGAAGAAAACTCAAATTGCCAACATCAGGAATGAAAGAAAAATGTCATTATTGACTTAGGAAAATGTAAAGGCTTACAAGGGAATATTCTAAACAACTTTATGCCCAAAAACCAGGCAATTTAGAAAAATGGACAAATTCTTAGAAATATACACATTACCAAAATAGTAGAAAATCTGAATAGACCTATAATATGCAAATACATTGGATTAGTATTTTAAAATCTCCCCAAAATAAAAGGCTAGGATCAGATGGCTTAAATAATGAATTACATCACATATTTAAAGAAGAAACACTACTAATCCTACAGAAATTCTTTTAGAAAATAAAGGAGGAAGCTGGGCATGGTGGCCCACACTTGTAATCCTAGTACCCGGGAGCCTGAGAGAGAAGGATCACAGGTTTGAGGCTAGCCTCAGCAACTTAGTGAGGCCCTCAGCAACTAAATGAGTTCTTGTTTCCAAAACAACAACACCACCAACAACATAGTAAAGGAGAAGATACTCCAACTTAGTCTGAGGCCAGTATTACCCTGATATGAAAGCTAAACAAAGACATCACAAAAACAGCCATCTAAACACAGACCTCAAAATTCTTTACCAAATATTATCAAACTGAATCCAGTAACACATTAAAAGGCTTAAACAAGCCGGGCGTGGTGGCGCACGCTTGTAATCCCAGCATTCGGGAGGCTGAGACCGGAGGATCTGGGTTCTCGGCCAGCCTCAGCTACCTAGTGAGGCACTCCACAAGTTAGTGAGACTCGGTTTCAAAATAAAGAATAAAAAATAGGGCTGGGAGTGTAGCTCGGAGGTAGAATGCCCCTGAGTTCAATCCCCAGTACCGCAAAAAAAAAAAAAAAAAAAAAAAAAAAGGCTTAAACAAAGCCAGGTATGATGGTGCATGCTCGTAATCCTAGTATCTAGGAGACTGAGACAGGAGGATCACAGATTCGAAGCCAGCCTTAGCAACTTAGCAAGGCTCTCAGCAACCTAGTGAGACCCTGTTTCCAAATATGAAATAAAATCGGGCTGGGGGTATAGCTTGGAGAATGCCTGTAGGTTCAATCTCCAGTACCAAAAAATAAAATAAAATAAATAAATAAAAATTAAAAAAAAATAAAAGGCTTAAACAGCAAGACCAAGTGGGATTTATCCTAGTAATGCATTGGCTGGTTTTACATCTGAAAACCAATTAATGTAACAAAACATTAACAGAATCAAGGACAAAAAACTACATGATCATCTCATTAGACACAGAACAAATATTTGCCCAAATTCGATACCAATTCAAGATAGAAACTTTCAACACACTTGGAATAAAAGGGAACTTGTTTAACCTAATAAAGGGCATCTATGGAAAATCTATAGTTAAAAGCATACTTAGTGGAAAAGACTGAAAGCTTTCCAAGATTAGAAATGAGGCAAGAAAGTATTCTTACTACTCCTGTTCAGCATTGCACTAGAGGTTCCAGCCAATGCAATCTGGCATAAAATAAACAAACAAATAAAAGGTACTCAGGAAAGAAAGAGTAAAGTTGCCATCATTCACAGGTGACACCACTCTATATGTTTAAAATTCTAAAGGATCTACAAAAAAGCTGTTAGTATCTTGTGATTCTGCTCAGTGAATTGATCAGGGTCACAAGATACCAGAACATACAGAAGTCAATTGTATTGCTATATACTAGCAACAAACAGTATGAAATGAAATTAAGGCCACAACACAATGTCATTCATAATAGAATAAAAAAAAGAATACAAAATTAAGAAATACTTTTAACAAAATAAATATAAGGACTTTATGCTGAAATTTATAATATTGCTTTGAAAAATTAAAGATTAACATAAATGGAGAACAAACGTATGATCATGGATTGGAAGATTCAATATTGTTAGGATGGCAGTTAAGTGCAATCCTTATCAAAATCCCAGTGAGCGACCTACCTTCCTTCCTCCCTTCCTTTCTGGTGGAAATAAAAAGGGCATCCTCAAGTTTATATACCAATGAAAAGAGTATTAGGATGGCCAAAACAATTTTGAAAAAGAACAAATTTGGGAGATTTACTTCTCTTGATTTCAAACTTACTGTAAAGCTAGTAAAATCAAGACTACAGAATTGGTGAAAGACATACATAAGTCAGTAGAACAAGGCAGAAATTATTTTATATTTATAGTTAATATTTGACCAAAGATCAAGACAACTCAACAGTGCTAGGAGAATTGAGTATCCATATTTTTTTAAAAAATGGACTTAGACCATTACCTCATGTTATATACAAAGAAACAAAATAGAACATAGACCCAAATACATGAGCTAACATTATAAAACTTCTAGAAGAAAATCTTCGTGAACTGAGATAGGCAAAGATTTCTTAAGTAAGACAATAAAAGCATAATTCATAAAATAAAAATTGATAAGTTGTTTTCATTAAAGGTAAGAGCTTTTCCTTTTCAAAATACACCATTATGAAAATAAAAAGACAAATTGCAGATTGGGGGAAAATATTTGCAAGTCATAAAGCCAATAAAAGACTTGTATCTAGAAACATATAAATAAAACTACTAATATTCAATACTAGGATGATGAAAATCCCAATAAAAAATTATAACATTCAAAATGAGCTAAATTCACTAAAGATTATACATAAATAGCCAACAATCATATGAAAAAATCATCGACCTCAGGCATTAGGCAAAAGCGAATTAAAATGAGATAGCATAGCACGTCCACTAAATGGCTATAATAAAAATGACTGACAATGCCAATTCATGGAGTCCTCACACATTACTTGTGAGAATGCAAAATGGTATTGCTTTTGAAAATAGTTACACATACACATGTCATGTGACTCTACAATTCTCCTCTTAGGTAGAGGTTGGTAGATACCCAAGAGAAAAACAAAATCATGTCTCTATAAATACTTGTATGCACATGTTCATAGCAGCATACTCATAACAGCCTAAATAGGAAACAATTCAAGTATCTATCACCTGTTGAGTGAATAAACAAGATGTGGTATGTCCATACAATGGAATACTATTCAGCAATGAAAAGCAATACATGCTATAATCCAGATAAACTTTAAATACACTATCCTAAGCAAAGGAGGGCAGACACAAAGGATTGCATTGTTGTATGATTCCATTTACTGATTGTAAACAGGCAGGAAGGGACATTTTGGGGTGACAGAATGGTTTTAAAATTTGATCGTGGTGATGGTTGCAACACTCTCTTAAGTTTACTATAATTCATTAAACTGTATGCTCCTAATGGGTAAATTTTGTGATATATAAATACTTCAATACAGCTGTTGAACAAAGAATCTATAGACCAGCAGCTGGCCTTCAAAAGATGCTTGGGTTCCAAGGAAAACTGAACTAGTAATAAATTAGTGAATTTCCTCTTCCAGATTGAAGTAGTCCCTCCTCCTCCTCTTTTGGTGATGGCAGACTTTCCTTCAAACTTTAAATATTTTAGTTTGTTTCCTTGAGTGTTTCCACTATGAGATGGAGTTGTATAAAAGCAAGGCTCAAGTCTGTCATGGTCTATGTTGTATCTTGTCACTTATTCCAGTGTTTGGCACATTAGAGTTATCAATAAATATTCAATGAATTGCAGTAGATGTAGCTCAGTGGTAGAGTGCTTTCATAGCATGTGTAAGGACCCGGGTTACATCCCCAGACCGCAAAAAGAAAAAAAAAAAAGAACGATGAATCAAAGAATGATAAAAGATGAATTTTCATTAAAAATGGACACACTCATATGCCTGAATTATTTGTAAATATCTCTATCATTGGTAAAGATATTTATCATCAGTGCAGCAAAATTCATCTCCTGTGTTTCATGCATGATGTGCTTGATAAAGGAAACAGTTCAAACAGACTTGGTTCTTGCTCTCAAGAAGCTCGGGTCTAGTGGAAGACAAGACACAGAGCTCTGCATCTGTGGAGTGAGAGTGGACGGGTCCAGCCTACAGCAAGTCTGGAGACAACGGGGCAGAGAACTGCCAGCCTGGGAGCCCAGAGTGCACAGGGGATGCTGCTAAGAGGTATAAACTGATCCCCTTCCCTGGACACCACCTCTGTGCCTCTGTACTGTGTAAGAACCTGATCCTTCCCCATTCATATCAGTGCTGGTTTGAAAATGTCAGCCGTATTTTAGGTTATGGTCCTCAAAGCTTAATCCCGGGATCCTGGGGAAGCCCCAAGACCCTTTCACAGGATCCTTAAAGTCAACATGATTTTCATAATAATACTAACATGTGATTTGTATTTTCCCTGTCCCTTTTTTTTTTTTTTCTCTCTTTTTTGTGGTACTGGGGATGGAACCGAAGGGTATTCTACCTCTGAGCTACGCCCAGAGTCCTATTTTTTATTCTTTATTTTGAAACAGGGTCTCACTAAGTTGCTGCGGGTGGCCACAAACCCAGATCCTCCTGTCTCAGCCTCCTGAGTACTGGGATTACAAGTGTGTGCCACCACTCCCGGCTTCCCTGTCCCTGCTTTCATGAGTGTATGGCGGAATTTTCTACAGGCTGCCTGATTTGTGACATCACAAGATTAAGCCCAGAAGCAGATTTGAGAGTCTGGCTGTCCTTTATAGAGCCAGACACAAAATAGAACAGTGCCTTCTTCTCAATAATTTTGTTTTGGAAAATGTAGTTATTTTTCATAAGGATGTTTGTTAATGTATAATCACTCTGTTATCATGATTTAAAAATGAATTAACAAATGTTCAAACTTCCCTCCCTCTCTCCCGCCCTCCCTTCCATACTGGGGATTGAACCCAGGAGCATTCTACTTCTGAGCTACATCCCCAGCCCTGTTTTTAAAAATTTGAAACAGGGTCTTGCTAAGTTGCTGAGACAGGGCCTAAACCCTGGGATCCTCCTGTCTTAGCCTCCTAAGTGCTGGGATTACAGGCCTGCACCATCACGTCTGACTCCTCTGTTTCAATTCTAATATGATAAATACTGATAGACGTAATCTACATAAACAAAAGCCCTCTAGAGTTCTCAATAATTATTAAGAGTTCAAAAGAATCCTGAGACCAGAGTCTGAGAACTGTTCACTGTTCTAGGGTCAGGGAGAGGAAGGCATTTTATCTACAGAATACACTGATGGACACTGGGAGTTATTTACATAGGATAAGCAAAGGCCATGTTGGTCCAGGGACACTATTTTTTCTTTTCTTTTTTCTTCTGGAAATGGGAATTGAACCCAGGGCCATTCTACCTCTGAGCTACACCCCCAGTCTTTTTGTATTTTGAAACAGGGTCTTGCCATGTTCCTGAGGGTCTTGCTATGTTGCTGAGGCTGGTTTGGAACCTGCAATCCTCCTGTTTCAGCCTCCTAAATACAAGGATTACATTCAGCAGGGGACACTTTCAAAAGCACGCACAACGAGTCCACTGGAGAGTAGTCATGTAAAGCTGTGAATGTCTGGACTGGGTCAAACCTCAAAATGCAAGAGGGCTACAATTTCACAGGGGCATTCTAGCTGTGGGATCTCTTGAGCCCAGCTCTCGGAGTTGCACAAATGCACTATGGTAACAACCGCTCTGATACTGAGAAAGCAAAACAGATCAACAGTGAATTACCTGAAGTGAGCAACTAACAAAAAAAAAAAATCTTACACCCATTGCTAGAACACAGACGGCAGAGACATCTGGATCAGGTTATGCTAAGAGACAAGAGTGGCAACCTCCAGAGAACGGAAGATGGCCACGCGGGAGGTTCCGAGTGTGAGCTAAAGAGAGCCAGAGAGCTAGGATTCCACCCAGCGGTGTGACCTTGGCCAAAATGCCCCTCCTTGGGCCTTGGGTAACGCTTCTGTAAAATGGGGATAGTGACAACACCTGTCTCCTGGGGTCTTTGGAAGGATGAAATCAGATGAGCCCCAGGCAAGTGGAGGTCTGCAGCCCGGTCTTTAAGCTGAGGAGCTGCGCCAGTTGGGAGGGGCTTCTGCGCATCAGTCTCTCTGGTCCCTCCGCCGGCCACGCCTCCCGGGAAAGCAGTGGCTTCTGGAAGGGCACTTGGGGCACCCAGGGAGACCCCCTTCTCGCCCGCAGCCCCCACCACCGTCTGCCCTGTTCTTTCCCTTTCCCACCATCCCGGGGTCTTGCTTCCTTAACACCGCTGGCGTCTGTGGGAAAACATTTCTGCTGTGCTTATGTTCAGGGGGTACAGAGGTCTTTCTCTGTATAAGTTTACAGTACAGAACAATGAAAAGACTAAAATCCAAAGCCAACAGGGGCCAAGGGATCTGCCGACATCGCGGGTTTGGCCATGACGTGAAAACACATGGCCTCGGAGTGTAACATGAACAGCCCTGCCATCTCTCCAGGGTGGAATCTATGTTTTCAGCAATGCAGAAATGCGGACGACCGGGCTCTAAAAAAGTCAGTGGGAGAGTGTGTTAAATGAAAATCAAGATAACCTTTCTTAGGCCCGCTCTCTCTATACACCCCCAAAACTCTTCATTCGGATTAGGGTAAGAGTTGGAGAAATGCCTTAAAACAGGGGAAGTGTCTATTTTTTTTTCCGCCCTTGCTCGAACTGGGCATTCGCGGGAAGAAGGGGAGGTTTGCCATTTGCAGACAAGAATGAAGTCTTTTGTGAAGGGCCTAAGCACACCACCGGCTTGCTTTAAAAAGTGTCAAAGGCTATTTCTGGAGAACATGTGGTTGGCTGTGCCAAACTGAAACATTGACTTATTGGCCGGATTTAGCATTAAAACATTAGAACTTACAATTAAGACTACTATGTTTACTCCAAATGAGTTTGTCAACATGCTGCAAATATATTTATGTGATCATAATAAAAGCAAGAAATAGGCAGGAGTTGTTTCTCACTCCTGAAGGGCACACTGAAAAGCAGCTCACAACGCTGAAATTTGAGCTCCCTATCATATAGGCAACTTCTTTTCCCCAAAGAGCAAGGGCTGGGTGTAGCTATATTGGTGCATAATAGGTTTATTCTCATTCACAAAACAGGAATGACTTTATGGCTCCGAAGTAAAACTAGGGTAAGAAATATCCTGGCAGATTTGCTACAGATGTGGTCTCTGACACGTACACATAGGGAATCTGCTATTAATCACATGTTAAGATTTGAACATTATAAAGTACAAGGCAGACAAGCATTAAGTTCAAGGTCTGAATTGATAAAAAAAAAAAAAATGAGAAGAGAAAAAAAGATTAGTGTGCCGGTGTCTGCCATTGTGTTTAAACGCACTGCTTGAAAAGATATCATTCATCCCTTTCCCCATCTTCGCCCCATTTTATTTCAAGGTTGGTCTGCCTTTTGTTTGCTTCCTTTTACTCTGACACAGATGACAGCTCTTGGGAAAAGCCAGCCCTTGGGCTGTCCCGCTCTGGCTTGCTGGACTAGGACAGGAATGTGCTTGTTCGGCATTTGTTGGGGAGCGCCTAGACTCCAAGGACCCCGGGGACCAGGAGAGCAAGGAGCGCATGCCGGAACCATGCTGCACCTAGGCCCCCCGGCCTTTATCACCACCTGCCTCCAGGGTGAAGGTGGCCACGGTAATTATGCCAAGGCCATGCATTACTCTGACAAAGTAATCCATCAAATTATTCCTCACAATTTCACTTCGCCCCTCGAAGGTTCCTTACCTCCAAAGCCAGCTGGATATTATATTACTGGAGCTGTTGAAAAGGTGGAACACTAGCCACGGAGCCAAAGGCCACTGCAACTATGCAAAGCATAAATTTTTATTGTTTGTTCAGTATTGAAATCTCATTAGGGTCCATAATTCATCTGAACACTGTGAACCTTTACATCTGTTGATCATGAGAACCTAGAAGGAATGTACACCTTTGGCTAACTTGTTTTCAGAGGAGGGTGTGTGTGTGTGTGTGTGTGTGTGTGCTCACGCACGCATGAGTGTGCTCACGTACAGGGACACAGGCTCATATGCTTTTAGCCCTTGAACAGCTGTGGTTTAAATATCCCTTACTCGAACCAATTTCCAACCTGAATTTAAATATCCCAAAGTTGTTTTCACTTGGCAGCTTGCACACAAAGACCCAGTTCTCTTTGAGTCCAGCTTAATCAATGTTGGGAAATTCCACTCATTGCACGTTGGCCTTAATGCAGCTCTGCTGTGTTAATTACATCAGAATTATCCCAAAGATTACACGCCTTTCATTCAACGTATATATGTTTTTGTCTTCGCTTAATTATGGCTTCAGAATCTACTTGAGAGAGGAAATATAACCGTGACTACTGCTTCTGGGTCCCAGGGCTATCCAGATTTGGGTCCACTTTTTTTTTTTTTTTTTTTTTTTTGGTGTTTGGAATTTAAAACTCTTTCCTACCAAGTTCTGCCCTTTGAATGTGGCAGAATTTTAATTTATGGGGCTCTTGGCCATTTCATGAATGCTTATATTTTGAGGGTGGCAATCACCGAGTCACGGAATCAGAAATGGAAGGGGAAGGGGCTGTAGGACCTGTCCGGCCAGGCCAGCCAGACCTCTTCCAAGCAGGAATCCCCCCCCCCCCCTGCCCCATAACACCCCCTGACAATTGGTCCTTCAGGAATGCAGCCATTTCTGGAATGAGCTACGGCAGCAGCTGAAAGGCTCTTAGCAAACACTCCATTGCAGTTCAGGGCAGTCATGAAGAGCACTGTGTCCGACGACCAGGAGTCCAGGTAGACTGGATGTAATTACCCACACTGGCATGTGGCTGGGGTGCTGGCTCCAACAGCCCCACTGTAATTCCGGCTGATCGCAGTGACACCTGCTGATGAGAGTCTTGTCAACTATAAGCTGCTCTTTAGCGGGACTTCACTAATACTCTGTGATGGGAAAAATCGGACACAGATGATTTCCCTCAGAGGGCTTTGGAAACACTGAGGTCCTCTCTGCTCTCAAAGAGAAAGGGCATGCCCTCCCATGCAGGAAAAGAAGCCAAGGACTTCACAGGGCCGGCCTCACCCAGGTGTCATGGAGACATCCTTTCCCAGGCTGCTCTCTTAGTGCAGTCTCAGCACCCAACTGGTGGCAGCTGGGGAGGTTTCCTAGGACACCCGGGGTCAAGGAAGTCCCCAAGCAGGGCTGGGGGAGATGATCTGCCTCCAGTTGAGGACACAGTGATGAGAGAAATCAGACAAGTTCCTGTTCTCAAGAAACTTTTCGATCTTAACAAAAATGATCACATGCCCACAATACGCTGTTGCAAACTGTGCTAAGTGCTACAAAAGCTGCTGATAGGATCTATCACTCTAGAAGAGGCTCTAGAAGGACTAGGTGTTCGTCATCTGGAGTCAACTCAACTGCATGCCTTGCAGCTGGACGGCCACAGTCTGTAGCTGCCAGGGAACTGGAGCTTGTCTCGAGCCAAGACAGAGCTTCCCCAAGGCAGCCATGATGTGGAATTACCATCTTCTTTTGGAGGGGTGGGGGTGCTGGGGATTGAACCCAGGACCTCACACATGCTAGGCAAGCACTCTACTACCAAGTCACATCCCCATCCCTTTACATTTTTTTTTTTTTTTTTTTTTGAGACAGGGTCTTGTTAGGTTGCCCAGGCTGGCCTTCAGCCTGTGATCCTCTTGCTTGAGCCTCCTGAGTAGCTGGGATTATAGGCATGCACCACGCCACTGTGCCTGGTTTGAATTGAGACACTGAGTTAGTAGGAAGAAGGGAAGAGGTTACTGGTAATGGCAAAGGGATTCCCAGCAGGTGCACAGCATGTGCAAAGGCCCTTTATCAGGACAGGCACAGGTAGAGGCAGGCTGCAAAGGAAGCAGGTCAGACCGTGCTGCCTGGTGGGCCACTGTAAGGATTCTGTGTTTTGTTTTTTAGCTATGTGGCTTCCAGGAAATTGCTGCTTTTACTGCTACTTAGTTTCTGAATCTATAAAATGGGAACGACAATGCATACTAGATAAGGCCGACATGAGCAATGGGATGACACATGCTGAGGCCTGACTCTATGGGACATGAGCAGTACTTGGTGAATGCATACAGGAGGTTTGGAGATAAACAACAAACATCAGCAACTTGGAGCTGAGTAAGTAGTAATTAGAATGTAACAGAAAATTGGTCTATAAGAAATCTAAAGCACAGGAGAGCTCTTAGCACCAGCACTAGGCAGATGAGGGATGTGACCATCCGGAGCATGAGGGCATCCACATGCCAGCAGTACTGAGAAAGATGATTTGTCTCTTCAATTTCACCTGTAGATGGGAGTAATCATTCAGATGCCTGTGTTTCAGGTTACTCCAATCCATAAAATGCTGGACATGAAAAAGTATAAAGCAATGAAAAGCAACCCTGGCTGGGATTGCAGAAACTGATTTGATTATCAAAGAAAGTGTTCATTGCGATGGTATTTTTTTTTCTAGTACTGGGTTTTGAACCCAGGGGTGCTCTACCATTGAGTTACATCCCTAGCCTCCCACCCTCTTAAAAAAATTTTTTTTTTTAAGTGTATTTGAGACAGGGTCTTGCTAAATTGCCCAGGCTGCCCTCAGGTATGAGATCTTCCTGCCTCAGGCTCCCAAATTGCTGGGATTAAATGCATATATCACTCTGCTGAGTGAGATGGTAATTTCTTTTCCTTGAATAGTGGGTGAACATGTGCTAACAGATTAAGAAACATTCTCTAAATTCAAGTCCAGTCTATCTGAAATAAGTCTAGCTCCTATACCCTTGGCCTCATGAATGACAGGAGTTTGGAACAAGCTGAGACCCAAAGGGTGGAAAAGAGAAGACCATTTCTGTTACACAGATGTATTCGCAAAGCACTTGTTTTATTGATGGCAGTTAAAAAAAAAAGTTGGCCGGGCGTGGGTGCACGCTTGTAATCCCAGTACTTGGAAGGCTGAGACAGGAGGATCGAGGGTTCGCAGCCAGCCTCTGCAACTTAGTGAGGCCCTCTGCAACTGAGACCCTGTTTCAAAATAAAGAGTAAAAAATAGAGCTGAGGGTGTAGCTCAGAGGTAGAATGCCCCTGGGTTCAATCCCCCATACCGCACACACACACAAAGTCACTGTTTACTCCTGCCATGCTTACCTCTATGTCAAAATTGAGTCTCCCCTAAAAAAATCTGGCAGCTGCTGTTTTACAAGCTCGTACGCCACTTCCTCTGACTTCTCAGCATCCAGTGAATTCAGGCAGCTATTATTTTCAACTGCATGTCCCTTGTTTATTCCATCTGAGATGCTGCTGACCACCCCTGACATTTAGAAGAATGCATGGCACTGAAAATATCTGGCCTCCACTCTTGTCGATCTCCGGACAAGACACTGGTAACATCCAAAGGGATTGCCCATGTGTGCACGAGGCTCTTCTTCCCTGGCCCCTTTCATGCTGCAAATAAAGCAAGTGTGAGGTTCCCACGGTTGCCCAAACAAAAACATCATCTTTGCCCAGGCAGAAACATCTTTGTGAATTTGAAAGTATTCAACAAATTAACTTGGGTTATTATGATTTATTTTCTTCTTCTAGGGAACTGTTGTCACTTAGTTTCTGAACTTCTCTTGAGTTATTTCTTTCCTCTGCCAAAGCTTATTGACTTTTAGGTCATCTTGGTATCTCACAAAGTGCTTGGATCACAGAGCTGAACCTAAGCAGAGTGGACAGGAATTTCTTCATTCAGACAAAAAAAATGCCTGATGAGAAAGCTACTTATGTCTCCCAGCAGCAGAAGAAGGCAGTCCACTTTTGATCAAGGTTGTATGTTAGTATAAACTCTCAGTCTTTTTTGAGGGGGAGGATGAGCACAATGGCACATGCCTGTAATCCCAGTACTTGGAAGGCTGAGACAGGAGGATTGCAGGTTCAAGGCCAACCTCAGCACTCAGTGAGGCCCTCCACAACTTAGTGAGACCCTGTTTCAAAATAAAAAATAAAAAGGGCTGGAGGTATAGCTCAGAGGTAGTATGCCCTGGGCTCAATCCCTAGCACCACAAAATAAATAATCAAATGAGTTAATAAAACATTTTTGTTTTCCGGGAGGACGGATAACTAAGAGCACTGTGCTATGCTTCTGAACCTTCTTCATGTGGCTCATACTGCAAATGATCTTTAAAAACCCTCCTAGGGATGAACTTTTGCTATAGATTTACCAATAATTTTTCCAGTAAAAAGAGGAGGGATTCTTTGAACTGTACACAAAAAATTCTTTAAAAAATATGAAATTCTAGTTGGGTGTGGTGGCACATGCCTATAATCCCAGTACTTGGTTGGCTGAGACAGGAAGATTATAGGTTCAAAGACAGCTTCAGAATTTAGTGAGGCGGTCATTCTCAATGTAGTGAGACCCTGTTTCATAATAAATAAATAAATAAAATAAATTGGGCTGGGGGTGTAGCTTGGAGGTGTAGCTTGGGGTCAATCCCAGCACACCAACAAAAGTTCTGTGAAAAATTTGCATTCAGTCTAGATTGGATCTTCAATTGCTTATTCGTGGAGAATTGGTTCAAGTGTCACATTTGGGTTTAGTTCACAATTGCCACCATCACTTATGGGGACGACAAGTAAGGATGACAGCTAATGGTCTCAGCAGAAGAACCTAAACAATTACTCAGAGGCACCTGCCTTTCCTAAAGTCATTCTATAGGTATTCTGCTCAACAACATGGAAATGATGGCTTTGGTATTAGGAATGGGGTGGTACTTACCCAGTTTGTAATCCCAAGCCCTATATCTAAAAGGTTACTTTTCTAGAGTGACAGGAGCTTGACAAGGCTGTTATGGACACGCTATCGTCCATGCTGCCTGTTTGTTTCCTTGGAAGTTAAATGACAATACAGGCAGAATCTAATTTAACTTTAGCACTTCTTGAAGAAGGAGCCAGAGGACAAATGCTGCAGTGTCCAGAAAAACAGACTGTGGACCCTGGGAGGGAATCCTAGCGCTCCCATAATCCTGGGTCCAGGATGGCCCATCCCTCTCACTGCACGCGAGTTTTGTCTCTGAATGATGAATGTCAGGTGTGGAATCAAAGTGCTATAATCATCCAGGACTCCTGGAGAAGGTTTTACCTTCAGAACAAAACACTTTGGGTGAAATCTTATTTTTTACTTTATAGCCTTTCCCACAATGTTCTATTTCAAAGATTCGAAGAATAAACCTTGTGTGCTTTCCCTTGGCTCTTGCTACTTCCCACCTGAAGATAAGGCATTTATTTGCTGGTGATCAATTTAGTACCTGAACTGTGGGTCAAAGGTCCCGCGGCTTCCTGTGGTTGGCCTGAGAAATCCATCCCCACCTTAGTCAAGAGGAATGTGGGAGACTGCTTAGCACTAGCCCCATCTGGGAACCTGCCTCATTATTCTCTGGTCCTCCACATACAGAAGAAACAGGTTTCAATCTGGAGGCATGGCAAGGATTCTTCAAGAGGCAAAAGAGTGACAGGCATTGACGTGGACTTTGATTTTGCCTTGCTTTCTGTAATTAAGAAAGCAATCATGAGGTATATAAAGGCAGAGCACTGAATTTCTACCAATTAGGAAAGAGCAGCATTGAAAGATAGGAGCTTTGGTTTCTCTTTCGAAGCAAGCCTTAAGAAAATAGCTTTTAAAGGTAAGTCAATGCATCTCAAAAGATTTGGAAGTAAAGAAAGTGCAATGGCGCCTTCCTCCAGGATGACGACAGCTCTGTTTAGATGGTGTACGTGGTGGCGCACTGGCTAGCACCTCGCGCAGACCGACAGCCAGATAGATGGATGGAGGACAGACAGCAGCTGGGAGGCAACCTTTCTGCTCATAACCATCTTGTTTCCAGGACACATACCAGAGAAGACTGCCTAGTCCTGAGACCCAGAGCCTGCACACCCTGGCTCCAGCCCTGCTCCTGAGCTCCCTGAGGTTGCAGCAGATGTTAAAAACTAAAGTTGAAACCTTTAAGCTGTAATGAAGGAGTTCACAGGGTTCTTAATCCCAGTACCCCACCCCGATTCTCCAGCGATCCTGCTGAAAGCTTTCAAATAGTCCTCAGCACTAACACGGCGCAGCGCGTGTTGAACACACTGATCTGCCCATGATTACCCTGGGCTGCTGTAAAACAATCTCACTCCTCCAGTGAATGCAGGCTGCAGCAACAATGGTGTTATTGACTTGTTGCTCCGGCTCTATTTAGTTATTACCCTCGGGGCCACAATCAATAGACTTTGCACCAAGTCAGCCTAATAAATCCCAGGCTCTCACTGGAGGTTTGCCAGGAACGGCAAGAAAATCTATGGCAGGGAAACGCTTAGAGTGCGAAGACAGAGAAGCCTGCGCTGACAGCCGTATAAATTAATTAACAAGGAGCTGTTTATTCGTCTAAAGATCAGATTGCACATTTGTCATCATTGAAGAAGGCACAGATAGACTATCACAAAATTATCAGGCAATATTTAAAAGCCCCCACGCATTTGGATGCACACACAAAAGACAGAGACCCACGTTCTAGGGCAATTGTTTCTTCCTTATTACATTTTTAATTACTTGATATATACATTTGCCTTCTTAGCACTAGTTCTGGCCAGTCTATTATTTCCAGCTTATTTGGACTAATGCAGTCTGCCTTGATAAGTCTCTAACCTTTGGGTTGAAATAGTCAACATGATAAAAGTAAAGTGTTGATCATTAACATTGCTGGGCCCCAGGATTTTTTTTCCCCCTGATGTTAAGAACTCGAATCCTGCTTACAATGCAGCAGTAGAAGGAAAATGATTTAGGTGATAGAAACACTAAATAGTCAGAGAAAGAAAATGCCAGGTTATTGCAGATCATTGCAAAAGAATTCTGGAATAGTTCCTTACTTAATGAGAAAATGGTGTATAGATTTAGTGGTGAGGGGCAAGAATCCTGCTGTCTTTTTTTTTAATTGTTTTTTTTTTTCTCCCTTTTTGTGGTACTGGCAATTGAACCCAGGGGCATTTTACCTCTGAGCTATACCCCCAGTCCTATTTTTATTTTTTAAAAAAAATTAAAAAAATTTTTGCGGTATTGGAGATTGAACTCGGGAACATTTTACCTCCGAGCTACACCCCTAGCCCTGTTTTTATTCTTTATTTTGAAACAGGGTCTCACTAAGTTGCAAAGAGCCTCACTAAGTAGTTGAGGCTGGCCTTGAACCTGTGATCCTCCTGTCTCAGCCTCCCAAAACTGGGATTACAAGCATGTGCCAACAGACCCAGCTCCCTATTTTATTTCATTTTTTTTTCAAACAGGATCTCACTAACTTGCTGAGAGCCTTGCTAAATTGCTGACTGGTCTCAATCCTGTGATCCTCCTATCTCAGCCTCCCAAACACTAGGACTATAGGTGTATACCACCATGCCCAGGGATCCTGCTGTCCTAAGACATACCCCACAATGTGTAGGCAGCTTGGAACCAGGTGATCTTCATCTACAGATTGAAAATATAACAGATCAAGATGGGCATGGTGGCTCATACCCGTAATCCCAGTACTTGGGAGATTGAGACAGGAGGATCACAGGTTTGCAGCCAGCCTCAGTAACTTAGTGAGGCCCTCTGCAACTTTGTGAGATCCTGTTTCAGAACAAAAAACAAATGAAAAATAGGGCTAGGGTCTAGCTCAGAAGTAGAATCACCAGTAGTTAAATCACCAGTATCTCAAAACAAACACACACACACACACACACACACACACACACACACACACACACACAATACTCCTGGAGTCTATTTGCTACTGTAGCACTACCTTCTAGAATCCCCATGAAAAACTTTATCTTAACTCTATCCATGCTAGTACAGAATCTATAACTCGATGGGAAAAGTTCTTTTTAAATGCTGAGATTCAGCTAGGTATGGCGGCCCATGTTTGTAATCCCAGTACTTGGGAGGCTGAGACAGGAGGATCACAGGTTGGTAGCCAGCCTCAACTATTTAGTGAGGCCCTCTGCAACTTAGTGAGACCCTATTTCAAAATAAAGAATAAAAAATAGGGATGGGCATGTAGCTTGGAGGTAGAATGCCCCTGGGTTTGATCCCCAGTTCCACATTAAAAAAAAAAAAAAAGCTAAGATTCTAGAAAGTAGAGATGTTAGAAATCGTCTGTAATAAAATCTCAAGACCCAAGCTGAAACCCACTCAGCAGATTGACCAACCTCTGGTGGGAGCCAAATACAAGGCACTAACACAGCCATTGACAGGCAGTGACACAGGGGTCATTGTTCCCAAGCATGGAAATCGTGTCCTTGCTTTGGTCTAGCCTGGGGTATGTCAGCCTCGTGGCTTGCTGACGCACTCCCAAGGACAGCAATCCCCTCAAACACGTACCCTCCAACTTAAGAGGCCCCAGGCGGGGGCTTCTTCATACACACGTGTGAAACCCAACTTATGGTGGGGCTGCTAATTGTGTTATCCCAATAATTTATTGTCTCATATAAAGGGTTTCCAGGTGATAAGAGTCAGTTGACTCGAGAGACTTTCATCCATTGCAATCATCTCCCAGTACTGGACAGTAGGCCTGTTTACTTTCTATTAGTCAGGTCAAGTGTGTCTCCTGAATAGGCACATTTAAAAAAATGGTGGAACTTAGCCGGGCGTGGCGGTGCCTGATTTGAACCCAGGTCCACCTGACCCTCGACTGTGGGCACGTGGGAACCTTGGTTACACTGGGTACCACACTGGACGTGGAGCCTCCTTTCCTCTGGGACCTGGGGCCTCCTGAAGCCCTCTCCATTCTAACTACCCAAAGTGCTCCCTGAGAGGACCAGAGATGTCTTTGGACAGATGCTAGAAACTTTAGAGTGAAGCCCTATCTACCTAGTTTATTTCTAAAACAAGTCATTTAAAAATAGGGCACTTTTTACCCCTGCATCTGATACTTTGAATCCCATCTTTAAAACTATTTATTAAAGCAGTCTGTGGTAAGGAAGAAACCTAAGCAAGCATTTCTACAAACAGGTGGTTGAAGTAGGGCATTATGGTATTTAACTATGGAATTATTTTTCTTTTTAAATAACATTTTGGGTTAAATTTTGCTGTTCATGAAGCTGCATCTTTTAATCAAATTTTTGTTTTTGTGTCAAACAGGACACTCACTTATCATAGTTAGTACTTTAATTAATTAGTCAATTAATTAATTGGTGCTGGGGATTGAACAAGGGGCATTCTACCTCTGAGCTATACCCACAGCCCTATTTTATTTTTTTATTTGGAAACAGGGTCTTGTGAGGTTACTGACAGCCTTGTTAAGTTGCTGAGGCTGGCTTCAAACTTACAATCCTCCTGTCTCAGCCTCCCAAGCACTGAGATTATAGGCATGTGCCACCATGCTGTGCTCAAGGTTAGCATTTTGATGTAGTTAATGTGCCTGCCTGTTATTAACTAGCTGTGTGATTGTAGGCCAGTCACTTGCTCTCTCTGGGCTGCCAGCACCCTGTTGGAATCCAGTAAGTTTGTGGAATAAAATTGTCAAGTGAGTAACATGACTGGATCGGATCAGAGGTTGACAGCTGGCAGCCCAAGCCAGATTTTGCCTGTAGATGTGTTGGTTTGGCCCACTCAGTTAAAAAAAAAGAAAAAAAAATCCTGCCAACATTTACAAATGGGGAGATTTGTAATGTAGCACATAGGCATTCTGGAAGACCCGGAAGATCTGACCCCAGCAGAGCCACATTCCTCCAGGGTGACCACGGATGGAGTCTGAGAGGCCTTTTTGGTGGGACACAGTCTCCCGTTCTCCTTAATCCTGGCTCGTCCTCTTCAGCTGGTCCCCAGGGCATCTGAGTGTGCCACCGCTGGACTGACCTTTCCCAAGACTCCTACCTGCTCTCCCAGGTGAGGTGAGAAGCCAGGTCTTGCCTTACACCTTCCCAAATACCATGCAGAGCAACAGGACGAGTGGGTTGGTGCCAATGTGGTGCAGTGAGAAAAGCCCTCGAGCCTGGCGCCATGAGAGTGGAAGCTAAGGGCAACCTCAAGGGCAGGCAGCCTCCCGAGGGCTCCGCCTGGCCCAGGACCTCATCTAGAGCCCAGGGGGACGGAGCACCCAGGTATGAAGTAGGAGGTCATGGCTGGCCAGCCTGGCTTGCTCCGGCCTGAAGATGGGGACGTTCTATGGTTTCATGCAATGTTTCAGATGGACTTGAACTCCATGCCAACTTATTTTTTTCCTTATGAGAATGAGGGTAAACAGACCAGGCAAATTCAATGACAGAGCCTTCCCTGACCCCATCAGAGGAAGCACAGACTCTTCCTGCACACACGAAAGGCAGACTCACTAGTCCTGATGGCCATTCAAAGCTCAAGATAGCCACACCCTGTGCACCAGTATTGCCAGGGCCTGTGTTCTGTACGCTCAAGTCGGCGTAAATTGTGGGCTCATCTGGATTTTCACCTTCCTTATGGATATAATTAATTGCAAATTTCAGCTTTCCCTACTTCACACAGAAATTATTTGGAATGTGCATGTTATTTCCCTTCTCTAACCCTCCCAGTTTTTCCTTTTATGAAATGAGTCAACGCCAGTCCTACAAGGCTGAGATTACTTCACAATGTGATTTTTTAAAAACTTCTTATTTTGCAAGCTGGGTGTGGTGGCGCATGCTTCTAATTCCAGTACTTGGGAGGCTGAGACTGGAGGCTCTGAGTTTGCAGCCAGCCTCAGATACTTAGTGAAGGTCTTGGCAACTTTATGATACCCTGTTTCAAAATAAAGAATAAAAAATAGGACTGGGGGTGTAGCTTGGAGATAAAATGCCTCTGGGTTCAATCCCCCAGTACCATAAAAAACAAACAAACAAAAACTTCTTATTTTGCTGGGGATGGTGGTGTATGCACATCTGTAATCCCAGTACTTGGGAGGCTAAGACAGGAAGAGTGCAGGTTCAAGGCCAGCCTCAGCAATTTAGCAAGGTCCTTAGCAACTTAGTGAGATACTGTTTCAAAGCTGGGCATGTGGTTTGTAATCCCAGTACTTGGGAGGCTGGGACCAGAGGATCCGGGTTTGTGGCCAGCCTCAGCTACTTAGTGAGGCCCTCTGCAACTTAGTGAGACCCTGATTCAAAATAAAGAATAAAATAGGGCTGGGGGTGTAGCTCAGAGGTAGAATGCCCCTGGGTTCAATCCTCAGTACCAAAAAAAAAAAAAAAAAAAAAAAAAAAATAGGGCTGGGGGTGTAGCTCAGAGGTAGAATGCCTTTGGGTTCAATTCCCAGTACTGCAAAAAAAACAAAACAACAACAAAAAAACAACCCAAAACAAAACAACAACAAAAAAAACAACAACAAACCCAGACTCCCCCCCCCCACACACATACACTCACAAAACTCCAGAGCTTATTTTGAAATAATGTGAAGCTTAATAGGAAAATTGCAACAATAATAAAATCAATTCCTGTCCTCTTCACCAGGTTTACTGATTGCCATTATTTTGCCCCATAAACTGCCATTTTTCTCCCTCTGCATAAACACACAGGGCACTGGGAACTATCTAGGAGTCATTTGCAGAAACCCTGCCCCTTTGCATGACCATAACACATTTGCCCAAATCAAGACATTTAACAATGATACAGTACCACCATCAAACCTACAGCCCCTATTCTAATTCTTCCAGATGTTTAATAGTGTTCTTTACTGCTTTTTCCCACCCTCCCAAGTTCCAGGATTCAATCTAGGATCATGAACTGCATTGTTTTCTAGTTTTCAGGTCTTGTTGGTGTCTTATAATCTGAAATCCAAACTAATTTCTAAAGATGCTTTGTCTCTGGCATTAGACAACCAGAACTGATAGAGGTAAAGAATAGAAACAGGAAACAAAAAGAGAAACCTCCAATGTACTGGTAAACTGGTGGACAGTCATGGGGGAATACCAGACTCTCCCTCGGGCTCTGGCGGTGGGTCCAGGAATTGCTTCACATGCTCCACGTTGAGAAGGCAGACTCACAAAGTTAAGAGTCTTCTATTTTGGTCTCCTACTTTCTTCCAGAGACAACTGCCATGTCCTGCTCCCTGGCCCTAAGCCTCTCCAGGAAGAGCTTTGTGGAGCAGTAATTACATTTCCAGGGTGGCAGAGTGGCTTCCCCCAGCCCTGTGTCTCACAAAGCATCTAAACCATTCCATTATACCATAACAATGGATCCTCACACTCAGCAAGCAATTTGTTTTAATTATGGAAATCACTTCATTCTCTTTTCAAATATCTGCCAGGGAGCCATAAGCCACTGCAGGTCAAAACAGAACGTGGAATATGTTGGGTATGGACAGAGGGGCCGAGGGTCACCTCTCCTGGGGTTGGGGTGGAAAAGGAGACAGGAGCACAGAAGTCCCAGGAGAGGAATGTTGACTGCAGGAGGGAATTAGTACCAGGTGTCACTGCTGTGACAGGGCTCCATCACCTGACACAAAGCGTGGTGAGCCGCTGGGGAGGGCTGGCCCCAGCAGGTACTGACTTCTCATTCCATCAGCCACTCCCTTGGCTTCTCCTTTTGCTAGATTCAGTGCAAAACGAACTACAAGTCACCTGCGCACCTCCAAGTCACCTTCCCCCTTCCTCCAAGGCGGCTGGTGATAAGATGGGGCCAAGGGCCCACAACATTCTAGGTTTGACACTTACCACGCCCTGTATGGAGTTTGTGTTTAAAATAAGTTGCTTAGATGTTCTAGATCTTCAAAGCCATTTTTAAAATTATTACTTTTTCGCTGTCACTAAGAAAACTGGGAGAATACAGAGAAACAGGATGAAAGGAAGGAGGGAGGAATGCAAAGGAAGGCAGGAAGGCAGACAAACTGGCGAGCAAGGGCTTTTAGTTGTAAACACTCAAAGGGACCCATTAACCTCGGGAGTCTCCCTCCAGGGTCCCGGTGGGCTCCATACTCTTGCCATTAGTTGATGCCTTCACGTTTTCAGGATGAGGACATTTATATTTTGTATTATCACACTAGAATTATTTCTGTACTTGTGCTTTTAATCTGTTAGATTGTACTTCATACTTAGTTCTGAACAGGCACTTATTTCCTTTTAGTTGTATGTATGCATGTAGTATGTATATATGTATGTGTGTATGTATGTATTGTGGTACTCAGGATTGAACCTGAGGGATTTTTTTGTTTGTTTGTTTGTTTTTTTAATTTAGAAACAGAACTCACTAAGTCACAGAGGGTCTTACTAACTTACTGAAGCTGACTATGAACTTGCAATCCTCCTGTCTCAGCCTCCCAAGTGCTGGGATTACAGGCATGTGCCATCACACTCAGCTACTTATTTACTTTTAGATACTAGGTCTACAATTAGGGTTTGCTGCCTTCTAGTAAAAAAAAAAGGGGGCTTGGGGAAGCAAAATAGCCAAATAGTTAGGAATACTGGTTTTGAGAAAAGACCATCTAGATCCAAATCCCAGAATCCCCACTTACTAGTCCTGTGATGGTGGCCCTTGGTTTCACCATCTGTAAACAGGAGATGAAAAAAGTATGTATCCAAAGATGGTTGTGAGAATCCAAGTGACATAACTCATAGGAAGAGCTGAGCGCAGTACCTCCCAGCTACACCCCCAGTCCTATTTCACTTTTTATTTTGAAACAGTTTCTCACTAAATTGTTGAGGCTGGCCTCAAACCTGCAATCCTCCTCTCTCAGCCTCCCAAGTACTGGGGTCATAGGAGTGTACCACCATACTTGGCGAGCTTGTCATTATTAAAGTAGTTTATATACTCTGTGTATTGCTTATACAGTAGTCCGTTTTGAACTTCTATTTTTGTTTCTAGGAAGAAACAAAAGGCCTACAAAAGGCCTTCTTTTGCTGGAGGTCTCCCTTCATGCTTAACCTTGTCAAAAAGCCTTAGCACCTCTCACCATGCTGCCCTCCATCTCCAGGTCAGGCTCTGACCTCCTACCCCACTCTCCCCCTTCCCTTGCTCCTCCAGACACACTGGCCTAACTCTGTCTCTGTCCTCCCACCCCAGGGCTCTCGCACTCACTCTCTTACAGGACAGGGACTCTTTCTGGGATGTTTACACCCCAGCCTGAGCAGCCCTTCCTCACAAGCCTGCCTTGTCCTCCCTGTGGAAGTGAAGTCTCTCCACCAGAGGCTCCCCATACGTACTCTCTAGACCACCAGCAGCAGCATCAACCAGAAACGTGCAAGAAATGCAGATTCTCAGGCCTGGCCCAAACCTATGAAATGAAAACTTGGCTTTATTTTCACAAGCCCTCCAGGGGGTTCTGATGCATGCTGAGGTTTGAGAATCACTGGCACCCAGCCTTCTGCACCATGGAGCTCCCCGGCAGGCATTCAGTACAACTACTCTCAAATTTGTGTGATGATTTGATTAATGTCTGTCTCCCCCACTATACTAAGGGCAAAGGCTGTCACATTTATTTTGTGGGTTATTTTATTTTATTTTTTTACTTGTGGTTGCTCCTCCAGCACCAAACAGTGCTAAGCACACAGTAAGTGCTCAGCAAGTATTTTCCAAGAAACTACAAATAAACGAATGTAACATTTACAAGGGAAACTATTATAATGGAAGAAATGGGTTAAAATACGAACTGGTAATTTACGAAGCAAGCATGAGAAGTGATAAATATCTTAGTATGCTCAACCTCAACTAGCACACACAAGAACAGGTAAAACAAGGAGATGCCATTTGCCCCTCCCCCAACAGGTTAGTGAAGATGAAAGCAATCATAACACCCCATCAGGACACGGGGTAAGTGCTGCTGTAGAACATAGGTATGTGCAGTTTTCTGGAATGTAGTTTGACATCTTTTTGGAAATTTAAAATGACCCAGTAATGACACCCTTAGTCATTAACTATAAGGACACCGTAGTACATGTTCACACAGGTATACGTATGCACAAGAGTGTGCCTTATAACACTGTTGATAGCTGTAATTTCAAAATAATGCAACTATTCAACAGAGATTTGTATAAGCAAACGGCATTCACAATAACTCAATATCATATGCAGCCACCAAGTATGATGATGTTGAGATGAATTAATTGGTGTGGAACAATGATTTCAATACTTAGCAAAGTGAAAAACTTAATTAAAATATTTAACCCAGGCATGATGGCACATGCCTGTAATTCTAGTACTTGGGAGGCTGAGAGGACAATCCCAGGTTTGCGGCCAGCCTCAGCAACTTAGTGAGATCCTGTTTCAAAATAATAAACAAAAGCTACGCATGGTGGTGCATGCTTGTAATTCTAGTACTTAGGAGGCTGAGACAGGCAGATTGAAGGTTCAAGGACAGCTTCAGCAAGTAGTCAGACTCTCAGCAATCTAGTGAGACCCTGTTTCAAAATAAAAATAAAAATAGGCTTGGGGTATAGCTCAGAGGTAGAATTCCCATGAGTTCAATCCCTAGTGCCACAAAAATAAATAAAATTAAGTAAGTAAAAAACAATAAAATAGGGCTGGGGGTGTAGCTCAGTGGTAGAATGAGTTCAATTCCCAGTACCATAAAACAAAAACAAAAACATAACATTTATAATTGAATATGTCCAGAGAAAAATATCTCAACATATATTCAGCCAAAAGACTATTATTGATGTGAGTACAGATGATTTTTAATTTGTTCCTTATATCCTAATATCATCTGTATTTTCAATACATTACTCTGCATAAGATAAAAATTCTAAAATAACATTTGAAACACCAAGTTTAGCTTAAGCAAAATGTAACTGGGGCGGTAAAGCATTTCTGTAACAACATAACCAACTAGAGATAATTCTCAAAATATGACTCTTGCATTATTCACCGTTTTGGATTAACCATGCCACAAGTTGTCTCCATTCCCACAGACAATCAAGAATTGCCTGCAGCTGGCTACAATGACCGACACATCAAGTACTACGGGCGCTGATTGGGATTAAGTAGCTGGTTGCTGATAGCATGCGTGCACTCTGCATCCAGGAATTGTTGGCATGGACAAAGAAAGCTCCCTCACCTCAGTTACAAATTCCAGAGGGTGCCGCCTCCACCGGCCGGAGGGGAGTTGAATCTCCACTGCTGCCGGCTGGGCATCAGTCTACTGGGAACTCCTAAGTAACTCCCCGGGAAGGCAGAGTTGAAGTCACTGCAGGCCCAACTGAACTATTTAAGACCCTCCCTTCCATTTCCCTTTTTTCCCCTTGAAACTACACACAAGCTGCTGTGCTGTTTTCCAGAAAGGGTGCTAGCATGAATGGAATGGAGCTATGGCGATGAAGTGGTGACTAACTGCTGAGCACCCAGTTTATCACACAATTCTGGGTGTCACGTGACAGTCCACAGGGCGAGGTTGAAGGTCAAAGGCCCCAATCACCTTGCAGCATATTTTAATCAAGCAACACTGGAGAGCTATATTGAGATGAGGCTTACACGTACAGTAGGTTCCAAATGGAGAAAATGTATATCAGCGTGACACACCAAACTCCCAAATGCAGGGCTGTAAAGTCTCATAACTCAGAGACAAGCAGTGTCCTAACCGCCACGAGGCTGTTACATCCACTTCTCAGCATTGCAAAGCAGGGCGAAATGTTCCTAGTACAAACAGGCAGAAAAAGAATCCAACCTCCTCACCTTGGGGGTAGGGGGGATAGAAAATTACATGTGTTGTGAGGTTTGTGGCAAAGGCCAGTGATACATACTAGGTCTACTAAGAGGGCACAAGCTCAGCCACTCATTTACTACTTGCCAAAGTGGTACCACAAATGGGTGTCTAAGCCGGGTGCCAAGCTGCAGGGGCATCTGGGTAAAGAGTTTTGGATACCTAAAGGCAGAAATTGAGGCTATGCAAAATATTCTCTAGCTGCAACTTACTCTTTTAAACTAGCCTTGCCCCAGATCTTTCGGTTGGGCTGAGCTGGATCACGGAGGCTTAAATGTCTTGATCCCTCATGTGTGTGTGAGACCCAGCTCTGACACCCAAAGGGAACTGCTGTCCTGGCCAACCCAGCACTTAAGACATTTCTGGAGGCAGCTGGGAGGGAAAATAACCCACAATTTCAAGTAAAATGTTCATTTTCAGGCAATGGTGATAGCCTCGTCTTCAACAACTCTCTTCCGGGTAGATAATAATGAGAAATTGGAATACTGAAGCTAATGACTGCTTATCCCTTGCATAATTACAATGACCCGTGGTCCTTTTTAAATGCCAAATTAGCTGATTAAAATTAGTCCTGTTGAAGTTATAATATCCTAATTCAAATCTCTTGCCCAAATATACTTACAGGACCTAACTACATTTAAAGATGGTTTTGGCAAACTGGAAAAGCACTTAGTTCTTCATATAGGGCCAAAGTAATTTCAAATTCACTTTAGGAAGCCTTAACTATGTCTCCTATTCCAATTTGTAGCAACCTCTCTTTGCCTTTGTATTTCTGGATTGCTCTTTGCTTTCCATTCAGGAGAGAAAGTTTGTGGCCGTTCTGTTCAACTTTACCTCCGATATTATGATTTCTGTCTTTTGGAACTGGCCCTTTAGACCCTGCAGCTGCAGGGCTGCATCTGGAACCCTGGCTCCAGCACCCTTTCGAGTCAAATGCAGAGAAGGTAGCTGCAAGAAACAGGACCTGCAGCATCTTATCCACCAGCACAGAAACTTTCCAGTCCCTTATTCAAGAGACACTTGAAATAAAATCTAGAAAACAAAACTGGAATGCACCCATTGCAGTAACTGTCAAAGAACAGCTATTTAATGCCTTTGGAGAGAAAGGCTAAAGAAAGTATAATATTCTCCAGGCACAAGTACATCAGTTCACCCTAAGAGTTTACTGAGATCACAAAGTAGATACTCAGAAAACAAAGTAAGATAGTTTCTTATAGCAACAAAACTGTTCCATGTGTATAGATACACACATAAAGATAGCCTGAACGGGCTTTTTTTTTTTTTTTTTTTTTTTCCTCTCTCTCTCTCAGAGGAGAGAGAACAAGCACTGGTAAGCAATAAAACAACAGAATCAACAGTTTCAAAACTCAATTGTGTAGAATCGAACTTATTTTTCTAGCTTATAGGATTAAAAGTGGATTTCAAACCAGAGGTAACACATTGCAATGACATTAAGAATAACATCAGGTTGTGTAAATATTAAAAAAAAAAATGTGACATTCTTAGTGAGAGTAAGACATAACTGTTCAGTTTAAGGACAGAAAGCCTTTATTTGTTCTTCATTGAATCATAACTCAATCAACCAAACAAGCCCCCCCCCCACCCCCCCCCCCCCCCCGCCCTCAAGCCACCATTATAATGGGAGTTTTGTGTAAGCTTCTTGTTTGTACAAAAGCCTGATGATACAGTCTGAGGAGTAATCTGAAAGCTGTTAGACTGAAATTAAAACACATCTTACCGGTGGATCTGTGTTTTTAAGACAGCTCTGTTTAAGAGGCCCCTGTCATCACACCTGGAGATAAGCCCCACACAATCTCAGGGTGAGCCCTTCAGCAAACATGGGCAGGGCATTGTAATTGTCTAGTTTTTTGTCTTACAGAGGAGCAAAGATTTCACAATCACTTTGTTAAAAAGCAGCAGATTCTTCAAGACATACAGTCCTGGTCTGCATGGGTTTAAGTAAGGGGTTGACTTTAATTTTTTCTTGGCCTTAAAAAAACAAATAAGATCGAGAAGCTGGGGCTGGAAGATTGTGAGTTTGAGCCCAGTCTGGGCAACACAGGGCGATCTAGTCTCAAAATAAACAAACAAGCAAATAAATAAAAAGAAAAAAGAAAAACCTTAATGCTCATGTGTATAATTGATTCAATTACAGCTAAAATAGAAGAGGACTAACAAGGAAGGGGGTTATGTCCTATTTCTTCATTCTTAAATCAAATATGAACTGAATATCAAGGACCAACAAATGTCTGGATCGCTTCCAACTTTTTGGCTTTTCTTAAAATAAAATCTCATCTCTGTCCCCACCCCAACACACACACACACACACACACACACACACACACACACACACACACACCAGTAATCAACATACCACAAACATAACTCCTTGTTACGAGTCTCGACACCATGTTTTAACATTTTAGAACAGAGCTGGAGAGTTTGAAATTCTTCCAACACCCATCTTCACCTCCCTAGATTCTCCTTCTTGGTGTGGACTTCTGTGCAGACTCCCTTGTTTTTTTTTTTTTTTTTTTTTTTTTTTTTTTTTTTGCGGTACTAGGGATTGAACTCAGGGGCATTCTACCTCCGAGCCAAACCCCTAGCCCTATTTTTTATTCTTTATTTTGAAACAGGGTCTCACTAAGTTGTGGAGTGCCTCACTAGGAAGCTGAGGCTGGCCGAGAACCTGGATCCTCCGGTCTCAGCCTCCCGAATGCTGGGATTACGAGCGTACACCACCACGCCCAGCAGACTCTCTTGTTTGTACCTTTGCTGGCCCTCCTTTTGATTTCTGGCTCTTTTCAACATGGTCTAGGTGGCACTAGTATTACCCAAGCTGTATGCCAGGCTGCCCTGGCACTTCTCAGAAGTGCAACTGTTTTTTCTTTTCTTTTTTTTTTTGGCATGGCTACAGCATCCACATTCAATTACCATCTGAGGATACTGGGGTTAGTCAGGTCCCAATGCATCCTGACTGTTCTGACCTGGGCAGCTTTGGGGTGCTAAGACAGTGAGGAAACTGGGCCTTTGGCAGGGATGGGGGCAGGGGTAGGGGGTTGCAGGGACAGCTGGTAGCCTCTGGAGCAGTGAGGAAGCACACAGTGCCTTTGAATTGGCTTCTGGAACCAACAAAACAAAATCCCTCCATACTCTGTGTAGGTGTTGCAGTTGACCAGGAGGAGTCCCTGAGTGCCAACTGCTCCTTGCAAGCTTGAGGTGCGAGAAGAGAGAAGCCTTCTTGAGAAATGCTTTGCAGCTGAGCTGTGTCTGTTATTTCCAATAACAACGCTTTTCTAATGCAGCGCCACTGGACGTTGGCTCAGCAGTGTGTGTATGAACCAGCCTAATGCACTCAGGGAATAAGAAATGGATTTTATGAAGTTTATCAGCAGCTCAAAACTCGATACTTCAACAGTGGGAGGAAAGCAATCCACCCATACGAATTGAATGGAATGAGCCTTTGGCTTTAACACAGTTAATAAGTGAAACCTAAAACCTAGTTTTCCATCTGAAGACCTTTGGGGTCCATTTTTACACTACCTTGATCAAACCAGGAATGAGAGTTCAAGCTGCTTCCTCCAGCCCGGAGGGTCCTGGAGTTTGTCCAGTCACACCTCTCCGCAGCAGCCTGCCTCAGGCTTCTCTTACCCTCCCACTTTAGCTTAACTTGGCTCCCAACCAAGGATGCATTTCTACCAATCAGATGCCACCACACAGCTCCCCTCGGGTCGCTGGCAGGGAAGGGGGAGGGCTGGGAGCCGAATGCCTGAGAGAAGACCAGGCAGGAGACTCATCTCTGAGGCACTTTTACAAAACAGGGTCTCACTGGTGAGCTCAGCTGCAGCCCAGTGAGAGGCCAAGGGAGATGCCTCCTGTATCTCAGGTTTGAGACAGAAACGATATATATAATAACAACTACCGAAAACATGTATTGAACAGTGGTGCTCATTCAATCTGCACACTCTTGGAGGGCTCTTCTATTATTATCTTCCTTTTAAAAGAAGCAGACTTAGTAAGCAAAGTGATGTGCCCAGGGCCATAGCGGAGAGTGGCTGGCCAGGCTCTGGGTCACCCTTCTCTGCCCACGCCCTGATCTCCACCACTGCGCCCCAGCATCACAGCTGCTTCCGGGCTTCCTCCTCCAGCACTGGGTCTTGTACACCTTGCCCAGGAATTGCCTTGAGGTGCATTTTTAAAAATGCAGATTGCTGGATGGGGGCCAGGAATCTGTCTCTTAAATCCTTACCCAGGTGAACTGTCTGCGGATCACTGAACTTGAACTTGAGATGCACAGTGGTTGATGGAGGCTGCCAGGACTGAGCTGGTGGAGAAAAAGGTGCTCCTTATAGAGGCTCAAGAGAACGTCTGAGCCAGGGGCTCCAGTAACATAGGACTAAAGGCTGGACCACCCGGTTCAAGCTCTGCCTCCTTTGTGGGCCCCCCACTCTGCTAATCCCCAGGGAGCTTCTGGCTGTTTGGATTTATCCAGCTACAGTATGGGTCCCCCAGTTATTGTCAGCTTCAAATTATGTAGCATTTCTCTTATTTTACAGGTAGGTATTGAATAAATGCTACTTGCAAATAACTATAGAAATGTGAAATAAGTAACCATCCTTACATAGAAAGATGGTCAGAGCCATATTATTTATAATGGTAAAAAATTATAAACAAATAAAATGTTCAGCAATATAAGATTAAACTCAGGTGTGTGTGGGGGGTAGCTCAGTGGTAAAGCACATGTTTAACATGCGTGAGGCCCTGGGTTTGATCCCCAGCACCAAAAAGAAAAAAAAAAAATTGGTTAAACTGCAGACATTCTAAACAATGGTTTGAAGTATACTTAATGATATGGAAAATGTTCACATTATGTCAAGTAGAACAAGTAAACAATAATTCTATTTATATGATTTTGTAAGAAGCAAAAACAAAAGATTGGCTGGAAATATGTCTAAATGTTAGAGTGGGTATTTTTGGGTGGTCAGATTACATATGATTTTTATTTTCTTCTTATTTTTTTGGTATGTGACTGATTTTCAACAAGAAACACAAATAATTTTCCGATTAAAAAAAGCCATTTAAAAATCACAGCAACCAAGCAAGATTGAAAGCAAACGCGAGACGCTGCTGCTTTTCCTCCGAGAGCGAGCTGGAGGATGGGCACGCGTGACCGGAGCAGTTGCTTGTGCTCTGTGCTGCAGCTGCACCACGACCTGGCCCTTCCTAGTGCCCCCAGAGGACTGAAGACTTGACTGACCGTCTCCATGTGACATGGCGAGGGTGGGCACTGTGTCCCTCTCGGCCATCCCCAAACCCACGGCATTAGCAGGGCGCCTACACAAGGCTGCCTCTCAATAAATATTTGCTGCACATATGAATAAATGTTTAGGTCTCACCTCCCTAACTAAGCTAACGGTGCCCAGCAGGCAGGGCTTACATCGTGAACAGAATTTTCCTGAGCACCAATGGTGGGCGTATCATAGGTGCTTAATAAAGGCTTGCTCTTCTGGTCGGCATCATGTCAGAAGGAGGCAGGCCCCCAAAGTGGAGCCAGCCTCCTGGACGCCTCCCCCAGAGTCCAGGCACGGCTCCAGTGTTCAGGGGAGCCAGCCTGCCTAACTGTAAGTGCTGCATGGAACTGAATGGCTGACTCTGTTTGCTGAGAGAAGCTGCTGAGGTAGCTGTGGATCCTTATCTGTAGGAGCATTCGTGCCATAACGCACTGCTCCGCCCCACCTCTTTTGGAGAAAGATTGATAAACATAATGATGATGTTTTAATGAGCTTAATTGCACATTCCTTATGTTCTTGCAGAGTTGCCAACCAGCTACTTCAACATCCAGCAGTTTGCTTGTAATAACTTTTCCCCTTCTCTCCATGCCAGGGAGCATAATTATTCTTGCGGTAATCCTGTAGTTCAGCTCTTTCTCCCTTACCTTCCCCCACCCTCTCTTTTTCTCGCTGTTTTTTCCCTTTTTGGGAATTACTCTAAATGGGTATCTTTGAAAGGAGGGTGGCAGGCTGCTTTTGGTACAGTACTTACCAAGAACCCTTTCATCAAAGAGGCCCTTGTGAGCATGCTCTGGATGCCCGCCAATCAGATCATCTCGCTGTCTGTTTCTGAAGAAACTGCGGCCCTGGTATGTAAGTCAAGCCAGTCTGCAGACAAGCCGACTGCACTCCCAGCTGACCTGTCTTACCCACTGAAGAAATGCTGAAGGGAAAATTACCTGTTTGGCTCCAGACGGAATTAACATTTTTAAAAAACCATATATACACAAGTACGTTTATTATTTTTTGTTTAAAAGCATTTGCCTATCTAATATAGTCATTAATGTTATCTGGTCAGTACTTGAAACATTTTGAAATATGTGCAAATGCAATAAGGCTACAGGGCCTGGAGGCAAAATAAGATGAATTTTCTAATTAAATGACTGAAAACTGTTTTGGGATTAACGAATGGCGGTTCTGTAATCTGTTTATGGGCGCTGCTCCAGGCAGGGACATTTGGCCCATGCACGGGCCCTGGTGGGGTACAAGGACCTGTGCACCAAGTACTCCTAGCCCTCCGCTGTCCTTCACATCCACCCCACCTTGAATCAAGCCCTGAAGGAAGATGTCTCGGCCTCAGCTTGGGTGGACAAAGGCCTCTTCTCAAAGATGAGTCAACTCATCTCCAAGCAGAGTCTGAGAAACCTTCTCTTGGAGCCCAGGCCCCCAAATCATCTGAGGAACACATTTATGACATTTTTAATTGAGAAATAGATTTTGTAGTTTCTATTTGAGAAACAGAAACTACAAGATCTATTTCCTCTTTGTTAGACTCATTCTAGATTGTGGCCTTTCTCTTCCTCTGAAAACCCAGGTTGGTGTTCGCTGAGCGCACCGTGCCCCTTGCATGCCAAGCACTGGATAAGCTGGCAGGGGACCGAGGCAGACACAATGTGGCCTTGGTCGGCGAGGGCACCTCACAGCTCTGCTGACTCAGGTGATTTCCTGCAGCTCTTGGTATCTGCAAGGATTCATTTGAATGCTTAAAAATAACAACAGCTTTATATCACTAAAGTGTTAACACTGGTATAATCTACCAGGAATATTGTGCTAAGTACTTTTTCAGAATTTTCTAGACTTTCTACAACAAATTTTTACTCTTTTATATATAAAATACACTATTAAGAAGATTCTTTCTGGGAGTACTGAACAGATGCATTCCAAATTACATAGAGAATAAGTAGAGGGACAATGGGCCGGGCAACAGCCTGTAATGGTAGAAGGGAGTCCGAATTAAAAGAGGGGAATTTTAATGAGTGGGGCAGCTTGAGAATCACAGCTGGCGTGGGCTAAGTTCCTGGAGTGTTAAATCAAGTAATGACAAAAATATGGCTATACTTTACATATGCAGTTTCATAACTTCTTGAGGAGTAAACAATTCCTTCCTCTTTGGTTGTCCCTCTGAAGGAACGTCTGTGTTCTTGCTCTGAGCTCAACATTTCCCCAAAGTTTTCTTGTTTAATGCAGAAGTGCAATGTCCCAAACAGAATGCCAACCCAGTTCTCTTTGGTGGTCCAGCTCACACATTTCTATAATATCAGGGGCCACATCCAATTGCTGCAAGGTCTCTTCTTGGTTCCTAGATTCCTACCTGTGCTGTATACAGCATTCTTATAGGATTAGCCTTGACCATGGAGAGGATGCTTGGGAATTCTCTTGTAGTTTGATTCACTCTGACCTAAAGCACTTCTTGGGAGGTTTGTCTTTCTCTTTTGTGAGCCCCACACAATTATGGATATAGAACATCAGTAGAAAGAAATATACATTTCTTTCCTTATAAATGTAATCACAGAGGATAATCCTATCCTTCTCTTGGCTACTTTCATTTTGGGTAAGCAGAACATAAATCTGGGGATGGGACGTGACTATTTTTGCCTTTCTGCATAGTCTCTTTTCCCATACTAGGGGAAAATAGCTAATTTTCATCACCAAATTGTTATCTCTGAATGGTCAGTGAAAAAATAATGAAGAAATTCTTTGCAAATAGTAGACAGCATGCTATAATGCCATTAGATAATAGAAATTATAGGTTTACTCTCAAGAGCCAACAATTACCCTAGTGGGAAAATGCTCACTTTTTAGAGCAGAATAAAGCCTGTCTAAGATTTGCATAGAGTCTACTATTCTGAGAATAACAGCTTTGGGAAAAAAACAAAAACTGAAACCAAGCTCAGTCTCTTTCCAGAGTGGAGAAAAGTAACTTGGGGACATCTTTTTTTTTGGTTTGGAGATTAAGGATTGTATCATTATTATTATATTCAAGAGAGTGAAGTTTCTTAGTTATTTCTCTCATATACATAAACCTGGCAAAGATATTCTTTTTCCAAAAATAAGTCGTTGAATCTAACAGTTGAAACTCATCGTGATTTTGTAGAATATTAATCTGTAGAATGTTAATATATCACCATATTCCTAGGGCAGCATGTAAACCACGTAATCTAATCATTTTAAAAGATGATTTTCCAGCCGGGCGTGGTAACACAAGCTTGTAATCCCACTACTTGGGAGGCTGAGACAGGAGGATTGTAGATTCATGGCCAGCCTCAGCAACTTGGTGAGGCCCTCTGCAACTTAGTGAGACCCTATCTCAAAATAAAAAATTAAACAGAGCTGGGGGTGTAGCTCAGAGGTAGCAGGCCCCTGGGTTTAATCCCCAGTACCACCACCACCAAAAACAAAACAAAACAAACAACCTCCCCCAAACAAAATCAAAAACAAAAACCTGAGCCGTATCCAAAAGAGACAGCTGAACTATCATAACCCCCATGTGATAGGTTTTAAGGAAATAAATAACAGATCATCAACCAGCCTCCAGAATTCTTTCTTCTCAATACAGGGATGCTGTATTTAGTTTAATACAGAAAATAGTCCATGGTTCACTAAATGGAGGAGACATTGTGTCTGAAAGCTGCTCTTCATCTGTTCAACGCACAAAGGCCTTATGAAATCCTGATAGCCACAACATGGAGAAGATACATTTTTCTACATCATACTCCCTCCCAAAGAAGAACCAGACCTTCAGCATTTTCAAAGATTTCTCAAGTCGCACAAAGGTCAGAAAGTGCTAGAGCAATAGAAATGCAATGGCTGGTATCTGCGAGAGATCCTTTCGGCAGCCCTGGCTGGTGAGACAGAGACGGCTCTGTAATTAGGAACAAACCCTGTGCTCGAGTAGTCAATAGTATAGTCAAAATAGCTTGCACCAAGAAAGGATGCAGAGGAAGACGCAAGGGAATCAGTGAGGCAACAGAGGAGTCTCGTGTGGGAGCCAGGTTGGACTCACCACAACCCAACAGGGAGGAACTGGTAATTAACACCTTCGATCTTCTCCTAACCGAGCGTTACTGTGGTTCTTCCTATGTCTCTTTCCAGTTTATAGTTATTTATGTTACCTATGTGCAGTTGTGTCTACACTATGCCTTTGATTCTTTTTACCAATTTGAGATAGAGTCCTACCTTCCCAGAATTCTCAGTTGAAAGAACTAGAATGTACCTGAACATTTGTAGTCACTCTTTCTGGACCCTGCCTGGATGAGACCATGTAAATTGCAGCCATTAGAAAATGCTGCCCAACCTCTATGTCTTCTACCATAATGAAAACGCATCACTGAGCAAAGGGGCTGCCACCTGCAAGGATTTAAATCCCTCAAAGTGTTTGCAGAACCAGTGCCAGGAGTTGGAGATCAGCACTTCACCTCCGCAGGTACACAGTATTAGAGCCATGCTTTCTTGCGGCTGGCCTTTTGCTTTGTTGTCGTTGTTGACACCCTCGACGACAATCGTCGTCGTCGTCCTCCTCCTCCTCTTTTTTTTGGTAGTGGAGATTGAACCCAGGGGCATACTATCTCTGAGCTACACCCCCAGCCCTATTTTATTTTTTCATGAAGTTGCTGAGGGTCTCACTAAGTTGCTGAGGATGGCCTCAATCTGCAATCCTTCTGTCTCAGCCTCCCAAGTACTGGGATTACAGGCACATGTGCCACATCCAGCTGCCTTCTGCACTATTAAAAAATGCATAATCTTTAGTATGCTCAGGGAAGTTCCAGACTCTTATTCCATTTCTTCACTTCAATGGAGAGAAGGACAATGTTAATACTCTTCTTGGTTCTATTTACAAGAGTGACTATAATTGCCTCTAAAGAAACTATGAAATTTAGATAAAATAGATATTTTAAATGATGTCTTAGTTGCTCCCCTGTGATGTACTGAAGAGTTGGTTTGTTTTACAATTGTTCCTCCCTATCTCTCAGAGATCATATGATGATAAATAAGACAAAACCTCAAACCACCCCTTGTGCTTTTAGGAAGAGAATGATCTATAAATCTAAGGAGTGGTATGATTTCCTGTCCTACAAGGATTTTCATCGCATACACGGGGATAATTAACCTGTGTTACTCTACCTTCCCACCACATATCAATATCTCTCTTCACCTCTTCAGATGCTTTTAATATTCTCTCAATATTAAAAGGCTGCACACCTTACTGTCACATAATATTGATAAATCATGAGGCTTTGCCTAACAATTGCAATCATACAGTTAAATGCAATTAATGAAATGAATAAGATAAGATAAATGTTTTCCCAGATTCAGTCTTCAGCCTAGATATATCGTGGGCACAACACCTACAAATATTTGAGGCTATGAGTTCCAACAGGAGATCCTTGGGCTAATAGTTCTTACAGCAACAATTTTGTGGTCAAGAGGACCAGTACCCGAGTGTTTATGTACCACTCAGGCTTTCTGTGGGTGGTGCAGTTGATCAGCACACCAGGGGATCACTCTAGGGAGCAGTGAGTTAGGCTGAAGGCAGTGGCTGGCCGTGGAGTTTAGAATGATGATTTACAGTTCATGTGCCTAGCAGCAGACCACAAGTTCAACAGGCTCTTGCCTTCCACTGACCTTTCCTCTTCAGGCGCAGGCTACTTTGCTGTGTTTTCTTCTAGGCTGCCCTTGGAGGACATTACAAATGGTCTTCATTCAGATACCAAATTCTTGTCAGACATAGAAAGCATGGTGACTCCGCCTTCTAGCACAGAGCTAGCCTGGCCCAAAGTCGCAAATACTAGTTAGTAGAGGGAAGAATGATGTCCCTACAAAGGTGTCAGCTTAAAACTGGTACTTAGTAGAAAAGGTTTTAACCTGATTGGGATTTGGCCATCTCTCACTGGAAAAAAATATAGTAATGAAATCAGCTTTCCATATTAGTCTAGGCAGAATTGCAAATTATTGTACTCTGGTTTACTTGGTACTTCTGAAAAGCGTGGATTGGATACTCTACGGTAGGCCATGCACAGCTGGTACAACCCAAGTCCTCTATTTCCTGCTGTGTAACATCCGGCCAGTCTCACCCCTGCACATTTCTATGGCCCATCTGCTTCCATAGGCATCTTGCTTCTGACCCAAAAGCAAAGGTGACCTTTGCAAGGTCTTTTCCTAATATTTATTGAATACTGCTACTTTCTGTATGTGATTAACTAAACAAACAGGGAATTCATTATTGAGCACTTACTGTGTGCCTCACAATGCTAGATGTGGGATTGCAGATGACCGAGATCAACGCCCTGTCCCCTAGAAGCTTGTTCTCTGTCCATGCTCTGCCATATCAGGACTCTCTCCACGGAAACACAGACCACATTCCCAGTAAACCTTTTTTTCAGTCCTTAAGCTGAGGGTGCCCACCATGTTAATTTATTTTTACTTCTCTCAAAGAAGTACTCAACATGAGTTTAAGCATTGACATTACTGGACTATGAAACCTTCAATATCCACGATTTACAGTTCAGATAAAGGAGGAGGAAAACAACCCCAATCCAGGATGCAAACTAAAGGAAGAGAACAAAACACATGTCCATACACTCACCCTCAAAAACAGGGGAAAGCCAATTGGGAAACTTCCCTTTTTGTCTTGAATGTGGATTTTAACAATCTCATGTGATAAGTGTGTCTATGGAAACCTTAGTTATCTCAAAGATAGTGAGGGCCAAAAGGCCGCGGTTGCCATGGAACAAGCAGTATTTGCTTCTTATTCTACTGCACAATATCTAATTAGAGCGACCCTGATAAAATTATGCATTCCTAAGCACAAATTAAGGCCATTCTACAGGAGCCTTCATGTATATAGTTTGTCAAATTTCATTAAAAATAAAAATCAGGGATGACTTTCCAGAGTCTTAGGGGTGACCGGATGCAGGTTTTTCCAAGATGAGATTCTCTTGAACCTCTATTTGGAGCTGCAGGAGTGTCCTAGGCAAAAGGGGCCTGTCCCCTAGTTTAGTCATCCACTGAAGCCTAAGCTGAAACCCTTAAGCCCTCTTTTCCATTGGACTGCTACATATGATGCATATTTAAAAATCAGTCTCTTTGCTTCTCCCCAAGTCACAATAATTGACTTCAAAGTGATCGTGAGGGGACACACTCTGCAGTATGCTGGGCTGCAAAGCCAGGATGTTTGATAAGTTAGGTGCATTAATTTTGACTTAATGCTTTCAACTTACAATGGGTTTATTGGAAAGTAACTCCATCGTAAGTCCAGGAGCATCTACACTGTTGGAATAGAGTGGTGCAGATTTTGACAGTCTTTGTTGATGATTTTTCTATCTTCTGACTTATTTTCAAAGAATATGGTTTTTCAGACAGGGCCTTAGGAAGCCAAAGCAAACTGTCCATAAGCGGTTCAGCCAGGGGCAGTACCTACATCTCCCATGTAACAAATTTGCAGCAAGGCTTGAAGCTCTGTGCTCCAGTCATCTGCCCAAAGCTTCTTACTAGCTTCCCACCTATTTCAGACTTGGAACAGAAGTGGCATCCTTGTGGGGCTATGAACTAACACATGTATTTAAGTTGAAAAAATGAAGTCAGACTCGTTCCATCAGAAAATCAGTCTACTTCAGTTGTTTTATTTCACAATGAAGACTGGTTTGACTACTTGGGTCACATGGTGGCTATCTCCTTGATTTGAATGAGTTAAATCTGTAACTCCAAGGTTGTGATAAGAATTTATTTAAAGGATGTAAGATAAAAGCATTTCCTAAAAACCAGTCTGCCAGCAAAGATGGAGTGATGTGAACAACCAGTTGATTTTCTCAAGCCTTTCTAGTATATTTAGTTAACTAAGGTGCCTCAAAGGACACAAGGAGTAACAGTGTCATTTGTGAGTGAAATATTTGCACATGTGTATAGCCATTCAGAACAACCTACAAAGAACTTGCTGGGCAACCTTACTGCATCTCTGCTGTGAAATAGAATTCTGGAGAAAACTTGATTGACTTAGGTACCAGGATAATGTGTATGACTGTACGTGAGTCACTAACTGTACAAATAAAATAGAGTTAATTTAAATAGCTTTTATGGCTCTACTCCGAGAATCTAGCCACATGAAAAGGGGCACGGCCTCTTAGGCAGTCATCTTCTCAGCGCAGTGTTCAGATGCAACCTCAAATCAGATTGCTGGATGACTGACTGCTGTGGTGTGTTTGGAGGTACCATGGGAGGCACAAGAGGCAGGCACGTCAGCAGCCTACGGTAGAAGGGGTGTCTTGGCAGGAATCCTGGTGCAGGTTCTACCACAGGGAGCTGAGTAACCTTTGGCAAGTCACGTCTTCTCCCCGGGCCTCAGTTTCTCCACCTCTGAAGTGAGGGGTTGGTGCGTATGTTCTCCTGAGGTTCCCTCTCATCACCTCAGCTCCCCACTTCCTCTCCATATTGAGCCCCAGTGCAGGCTTCCCCCCAGGACCCTCAGCCTGGGCACTGTCTCCTCCAGCTGGGACATACGAGTATGGCTGCCACTCCTGATTTTCAAAAAGAACCTGGTGAACTGTTATAAATGGGCGACACACAGGAAATCCTGTTTCAGCCCCCAAAGAGGCAGTGCCATGACCTGGCTACCTCCCAGTCCCTGAGGTTGCCACATTCCCCCTCTCCTCTTTGAGTGCTTCCTTCTGTACAACCCAGGGCTCCAAGCAGGATGAAGATGAGTCAAGCCCAAACCAAGGCTTGCAGGGACCGATACTGATTTTGCTCCCTTACTATTATGTTGTATTTTAGGTACCTTAAGAGAAAGATAGCCATTATAGCTAGTAAGGGTACTTGTGGCAGATGATAAAAATAGCCCTTGTTTGCTTTACACACATTATAGAGGAACAGTCAGAGAGCATCTCAGGGCATTCCTCCCTTTTATGGGAACTGTTCAGAGACAAAATGGACTCTCCTGAAGGAGGAGACAGGAACACGATGCACATGGACCTCTGTGTCAGTGAACGGATGTGGTATGTGCAGGCCCCTGGGGCTGGGCGGCCTTGGTTCCATTCTGGTTGCCACCAGTTGTCAGCTGTATGGCTGGGAGTGCAAATGACTAAATCTCTCCAAGCCCCACAGTCATCATCTGTGAACTGAAAGCCCCATAGGGTTCTTGTGGGGATTAAATAAGCAAAGTAAACATACTTGGCCCAGGGACTGAAGCACAAGAAGAATGAGAATATTCTGATTAATATATATTTTTTATCATTCAACCTTCTATTTCAGGCCTATGAAAGAGTGGTTCCATTGACTTCTTTAGCAGGAAGGCCTAGCAGATAAAAAGCCAAATCTATCATTCATGATCACAGTGGACCCTGGGTCTTCCTTCTCCCTAGGGATTATTTTTTTTTCCCGTTATAAAATGGGAAGCCAGGTCAAATTTGCTCAGTTCATTTTGGCCTGAGAGGTGCTCTCAGGACCCTCAACATTTGCCTGTAAGGTCAGGCTTATCAGTTCACGCTTGTTAGTGTGAAGAACTCCTTTCCTATCTCTGTTTCTGCCACTTTCCTTATCCTGTCTTTCTTCTGGAGCAAGTGGACTTGTAAGATACTTCACTCCCCGTTTTGGCAAACACACTTGTTCTGTGAGAGAGAGTTCCGCCCATGTGTACAGCCGGGGGCTGCAGATGGGGGAGGCCTTATCAGACAGAAAGCCTTTCTTCTGCAGGTGCCAGGGCATTGAAAACAGGGCGCCTGCTGGCTCTCCCTTTCTAATTAAGAGTGCCCCGCTACTTCCGAACTGTGGCTCTTAGGACACCAGAATGAAGAGGACTGCCTATATTTATGGGTCCTTTGGGTAGACTGCAAAGCCTCCTAGCTGGGCGAGAAGCACTGCGCTTTCTAGAACATGGGTGGAACAGAGGCACGAGTTTTCACCAGTGTAGAGTTAGCTGAAACCTTGCTTTTAAAAATTTATTTCAAACAGTAGTTAAATTTCAGAGTCTTAAATTTGGTCCAAGGGTGCTCAGGAACGTAAGAAATCTGTTTTGTGGTTGTGATGTCCATAGGTGTGTGTGTATGGCAAATGGTGACCAATGACTAATGCCCTAAGCTGGGGCAGGGGAGTAAAACGCAGTGTGAATTAACAGAAGTTAGATAAGAGCTTGACATCTAAACACTGGGCTCAAATCCAGCCCTGTCACTGCTACTTGAGTGACCTCGTACAAGCCTCCTACAAAGCAAAGGCAGCTTCTTAGCTCCCTAATCGGCTTCAGGGCCAGTTTTTCACTTGTTCGGGCTCCTGTAAAAGGTCCTAGCAGTATGTTCATTTAGTCAAATATTTTGTAAAAGTAATATCTATCACCTGTATGGCACTGTTAGGACTAATGTCTCTTTCTACTCTAACCCCCCTGGGTTTGGCTGCATCAGTGTGGTTGTGGCCTCTTTTAGGAATCATTTAAGGATAAACTGATTTAAGAAGAGTTAACCTTAGACTATTCTGGGTGTTGAACTCAGGGGCATTCTACCTCCAAGCTATACCCCCAGGCCTATTTTATTCTTTATTTTGAAACAGGGTCTTGCTAACCTGCTGAGGCTGGCCTCGAACCTGTGCTCCTCCTCGTCTCAGCCTCCCAAGTACTGGGATTACAGTCATGCACCACTGCACCTGGATGCAAAATAGTTAATTTTAGATATAGTGGGATACACTTACATGTTCTCAGTCATTCCTGTGTTTGGTTAAATTATTGCAGCCATTTTGGGCTATAAACAGTTACCTCTCCTGGTGCTGGGACACGCAGGTGCAGGGCAGGAGGTCCTATTGTGAGGTGAACATGGCTAAAGCACCTAGCACTGGAGGTATGTGGCTGGCAGAGGAAAGAAAACGCACGGGACCAGAAACCAGTGTGGAAAAAATTCCAAACCCCCTATGGCTCACATATGGAAAAAAAAAATGTCTTCATCTGATGACAATCTTAAAAAGTCCTGAGACATTATAGTAGTTCTTCCTTATCTGAGGTTTCACTTGTACCTTGGTCTAAAATACTAGATGAAAAATTTCAGAAATAAACAACTCACAAGTTTTAAGTTAATTACTACAGCATATTGTTATAATCATTCCATTTTATTACTTTTTGTTGTTAATTTCTTACTTGCCTAATTTATAAATTAAACTTTGTCATAGGAATGTAGGAAAAAACAAGGTTTCAGTACTGTCTGGTACTATGGGATTTGGTAGTATGTATAGTAGTCTTGGAACATGTCCCTCGTGGGTTTGGGGACTACTCTACTGATATGAAACCATGAAGCAAAAAAAGTTTTGAAAACTTTTTGTTTGTTTTTGGTACTGAAGATTGAATCTAGGTACATTCTACTCCTGAGCTATACCCCCAATCTGCCCCCCCCTTTTTTGTTTCTTTCTTTCATTATTTTACAATAGGGTTTATTAAGTTGCTGAGGCTAGCCTTGTACCTGCTATCCTCTTGTCGTGGCCTCCCGAGTAGTGGGGTAATAGGCATACAAACTCTTTTTTTTTTTTTTGCGGTACTGGGGATTGAACTCCGGGGCGTTCTACCTCCGAGCTACACCCCCAGCCCTATTTTTTATTCTTTACTTTGAAACCGGGTCTCACTAAGTTGTGGAGTGCCTCACTAGGTAGCTGAGGCTGGCCACGAACCTGGATCCTCCGGTCTCAGCCTCCCAAATGCTGGGATTACAAGCGTGCGCCACCATGCCCGGCTAATAATAAAAGCTTAATAATAAAATCTTAAATAACTGTTACATGAAGAAATGAACAAATACTATGCAGTCAAAGATTATAGAGACAAAGTTTTATAAATGTGTTTCTAATAGCTAATAAAATTACATCATTTTTCTGGACTTGGTGGTGTTTGTAATATTTGTCTGCTTTAAAAACTATGTTGTACTTCCTTTTTCTTGACCTAAACAAACATTAGCTTTCAAAACGAACTTTGAGTTTAACTTCTCTTCCAGTAGGATGAAATGTGAGGAGGTACACAGAGTATGCCTGGCAAGTGTTTAAGTGCTGGCTTCTGCAATGGAGCTGGCTTGCAGCGAGGGTCCTGATTGGGATGTGACAGAGGCACAGTTGTGCCACACATTGCTAGTACAACAGTAGAGATGGACACCGCCTGGGACAAGCACGGGAAACTTGGAGGGAAAGTGGCAGCTGGGTCTTTAGGCCTCATAGCCAGGAGTGTGTCAAAGGCACCAGGCAGGAAAGAGCAGAGGGACGTGGGCTGGCAGAAGGCCAGAAGAGAAGTGAGGTGAAGATAATAAAGAACAGAGGAGCCCTGCGTGCTGTGCCTTTCTGGGTCACCTTGCCTAATCTTCACCACCAATCTAGAAGGGTATGCCACTCAAGTTCTGCCATCGCTGCACCAAACCTTGGGTCCTGGTATGTTCTGGAATTGAGAACATTTGAGATTCTAACAGGGGAGTGCAATTCATATGTCATGTGTTCCATTTCGCCTTTGGGAATCTGGGGCAGCACCCCGTCATCAAACAATGTTTCTCCAACCCCGTCATCAAACAATGTTTCTCCAGGATGTAATTTTAATCAAGTTGAACTGGAAAGGGCTGAGAATCAAGGTGAGGAAGTTAGTTCTGAGGCTGAGCTGATGGCCCAGAAGAGAGAAGATGTGAACTTGACTTTGCTTTCTTCTGTAATATGCATAGGCATTTGTCTCCCTGTGATGAGGCACAATTACACAAGATTGTCATTATTGTAGGTTAAAAATAATTAAATATTGGTCTTTTTTTCTTTTTTGGTGGTACTAGAGATTGAATCTAGGGACACTCTACCTCCCAGCTACAACTCCAGCCCTATTTTATTTCTTATCTTTGAAATAGCGTCTCACTAAGTTACTATGCTGATCTTGAACCTGCGATCTGCCTGTCTCAACTTCCAAGTACTAGAATTATAGGTGTACACCACCATGCTTGGTTAATATTGGCCATGTCTTATGGCCCAAATTTTTGGAATATTAAGAACATAAACCAATGAAGGAAAGTACATCCTCTCTCGCTGGGCACATCCTCCTCCTTTCACATGATCGGTCCTAATACTTGATCTGGATTTCTTCAGGGTGCTGCAGACTTGGTCTTATAAATGTCTGCTTAGGTTGTATAAGGGATTCATTTGTTTTTGTAAAATATTAAGTGCGTGTGTGTGTGTGTGTGTGTGTGTGTGTGTGTGTGTGCGTGTAAGCGTGTGCACTGGTACTAAAGACTAAACTCAGAGTCATTCTACCTCCAATCTATATTCCCAACCCTTTTTGAGTTTTTTGTTTTGAAACAGGGTTTTGCTAGGTTGCTAAGAGTCCTACAAAGTTGCTGAGGCTGGCCTTGAACCTGTGATCCTCCTGTCTCAGTCTCGCAAGTCCTGGGATTACAGGTGTGCATCACCATCCTTGGCTGTAAAATATTCTTAATCTTATGCTGGAAAGAAAGGCGCTCATGATATGCCTTATATTTTTTATTTCTAAAATGTTTGATTCAAATGTATATACACTAAATATTTAATATTTAATTTTTTTATTTTTAAGAAGGTATTATCTAGCCAGGTGTGGTGATGCATGCTTGTAATCTCAGTACTTGGGAGGCTGAGACTGGAGGATACGGGTTCGCAACCAGCCTCAGCTACTTAGTGAGGCTCTCCACAACTTAGTGAGACCCTGTTTCAAAAATAAAGAATAAAAGTAGGACTGGGGGTGTAGCTCAGAGGTAGATTGCCCCTGGGTTCAATCCCCAGTACCGCAAGAAAAAAAAAAGAAAAGAAAAGAAAGAAGGTACTATCTTAAGAGTGAAAATTAAGAGGCAGCAGTAACTTCTCTGATTGCTTTACTAAAGTAGGAAGTTCATGAACTTGGGTTTGCTATGTGGAGTTTAAATCTAAACTTGAGGAGACTCTAACCTTCTACCAGCACAGAGGGTTGGTCATGAAGATTCAACCCTGGGTTTTGAATACATGGAGTAGAGTGCTGGCCAGCTGGGGAGGAAGTGAAATGAGCGGGAGATGTTGTCGTTAACAGCTAATCGTTGCTGAGTATTGGTGACTTGCATGGAGAAGCCACACTGTAAGAAGGATTAGCTCCAAGCACATAGCCAGTCAGTGGAGGGCAAGCCTTCTGTTATGAGTGCTACAGACCACTGAGTGAAATAATGAAATAAAGAAGATTACTGCATGAGTCATCTCTGGAAAGTAGTAAACATTTTTAGACTGATGAGTTTCATCTCATGTAAGAGTTAACATGAATGAAGATGATTTATAATGGGCCTGCACATTGTTTCAGAGGAGCATCCGTAGACTTTGATGGTGGGATGGTCCATTTAACCTCTGAGTCCTAATAATGTTCTGTTTTCCAGATGAGCTCAAGGCTTGTCATCCACTAGACCTGGAAAGCATAAATGGTATTTATCGTTGTATATACAAATAAAAATCAATTCATTTTCCAAATGTTTAACTCATTCAGGAAGAGACACACGAATAGATCTCAGCTAAATCAACAACGTTAGCAAATCTCTTTTTGCTTATCAAATCAGGATATGTTAGGCTCAATAAAGGTGCTTGACTTATAAATCTACAAATAAACAGCTCTTTTCCTAAAGAGCATTTTGATTTATCATCTGAAGCTGCATTTCCTGTTCATTTATAATAGCTTTTTGTAACTTTCCCCTTAAATAGAAGGAAATAGTACATCTGTAAAACAAAATATCTCTCAATAAACTATAGTCTCTAGACTATAAAAGGATTACATTGTCTTCCTGTGAAAATAATCACAGAATAAAAATGCTGACTAGAAACCTTTTCTCCCTCATATTTTTGAAGAAATACCAAAGGCTGTATTTTCTTACAGACTGAGATCCTGAAAGGAGATCCCTACCGAATGGGAGACCTAAGCCTCCTCCTCATTTACTGCAAACCATTTAGCAGCCTCTCCTCCTGGACTAGCTCAAGCCATTTGTGGAACACATTTCCAGTCACTCGTCTGCGTCACAATACTAGAGGGAGAAAAATAGTTTGGGGTTTCTTATGCTCTGAGAATCCAGCCACATCCCCAAGCTGAGTTTCGGGCCCCCCAGACTCTTCCTTTAGCAACACCGAGAATCTGAACTGGCTATAGAGGTTAGTAAGCCAGGGTTCCCTATCAGGCTGTTTACTTAACACATGTCACATCTAAAATAAGGATTGCTTTAGCTGAAAAAGCAAGTCATTTATAAATGTGCATTTATAAGGGCAAAAGTCAAGGCAACTGTGCAAACCACTTGTCAACGTATTTAGAGGAAATTGTGTAATCAACTTAACATACCAGTTAGCCTTTACCTGCAAGGTCAAGCTCAGAGTTCCTGTATGTCACCGCTCTAGCCTATTAATCACTCTGCAGGAAATTCCACATTTTTCTTTAGATTAAACTATAGAAAGTGGACTGGGAGCAGAATCTAGGGAGGATTTCCTATTCGTTTCTTTGTTTCCTCTGACTTGCCTGATATTCCATGATTTAATTTTTTTTAACTTGCCTGCTACAGAATTTAAAATAGGTTCAAAATGATAAATTTCAACAAGTACTGCTAACGGGTGTTTTATCACAAAAAGGTAAATCTAGGTATTTGATGGCTGGGTGCCAACTTACTGCTGTAGATTCCAACCAGAGATAGAAAGCGTTGACACTGTCAAACAAGTAACAGATCTTTCATTCCAGAAAGAGAAAAAAGAAAAAGAAAGGATATAAGCTACTAAATTTAAAACCATTTCTCCTTTTTCATGCTGTCAAAAAAGTTCAGATATGTGATTTTTGAAGATATCCTAATTTTAGGTATGCATCTTAAAAAAAAAAAAAAAAAAAAAAAAAAAAAAAAAAAAAAAAAAAAAAAAAAAAAAAAAAAAAAAAAAAAAAAAAAAAAAAAAAAAAAAAAAAAAAAAAAAAAAAAAAAAAAAAAAAAAAAAAAAAACCCAAAACGCTTTCCAATAGCTTTTGAAAAATTTTACCTGAAAATATCTTCATTTTTAAATGACTTTATCGAGGTATAATTCACATACCAAACGACTCACATACCCAAACCACCCATTCAAAGAAGTTTAAAATTCAGCCAGGTGTGGCAGTGAATGGCTGGTAATCCCAGCTACTCAGGAGGATGGCAAGTTCAAGGCTAGCCTGGGCAACTTTGCAAGACCCTGTCTCAAAATAAAACAAAAAGACATGGGGACGTAGCTCAGCAACAGAGTGCTTGCTTAGCATACATAAAGCACTGGCTCCATCTTCAGTAGCATAAAACAAAGTGACTCCCAAACTCTCAAAATTTAAAATTCAGTCAGTTTCAGCATATTTACCAGATTTTACAATGATCAATTTTTGGATATTTTTATCACTCCATAAAGAAACCCCCCCTGGGGCCAGAGATGTAGCTTAGTGGTACAGCATATGCTTAGCATGTGCAAGGCCCTAAGTACCCACCCACTGCATAAAAAGAAAAGAAACCCTCTCCACTACCCGGTCCTCTCCATCACCCCTCAACCTCTCCAGCTCTAGGTGACCACTAATCGACTTTTTGTCTCTATTGATGTGTCTGTTACAAATATTTCATACAAATGATTCCCTACGACCTGGGGCCTTTTGTGCTTGCCCTCTTTCAATGAGCACATTTTCAAGGTTCAATCACACTGGATTGGTAATTCCTTCTTTCTTATGGCTGAATAATATACTGCATTTATCCATTCAACAGTTGATGGACATTTGGGCTGTTTCTACTTTTTTACTATTATGAATAATGCTACTATGAGTATTCATATATGAGTTTTTATGTGGACATATGTTCTTATTTGCCTTGGGTATAGATACATAGTTCTGGAAATGCCGGGTTGTCTAGCAATTCCTTTTTTTTTTTTTTTTTTGGTACTGGAGATTGAACCCAGAAGAATTCTACCCAAGCCCAATTTTATTTCTTATTTGGAAACAGAGTCTCACTAGATTACTGAGAGCCTTGCTAAATTGCCTAGGCTGGCTTTGAATCTGTGATCCTCCTGTCTCAGCCTCCCAAGTACTGGAATTACAAGTGTGTGCCTCCACGCCAGGCTTTAGCAATTCCATGTTTACTTTGAGATACACCCCAGACCTATTTTATTTTTTTGAACTTTGAAACAGGGTCTCATTAAGTTCTGGAGGGTCTCACTTAATTGCTGAGGCTGACCTTGAACCTGTGATCTTCCTGTCTCAGCTTCCCAAGTACTCAGATTACAAGTGTGGGCCACCATGCCTGGCTCCATGTTTAATATTTTAAGGAAGTACCAAACTATTTTCCTTTTTTTTTTTTTTTGTGGTACTGGGGATTGAACTCAGGGGCATTCTACCTCCAAACTATACCCCCAGCCCTATTTTTTATTCTTTATTTTGAAACTAAGTTGTGGAGTGTTTCACTAGGTAGCTGAGGCTGGCCACAAACCCGGATCCTCCAGTCTCAGCCTCCCAAATGCTGGGATTACAAGCATGTGCCACCATGCCCAGCCTATTTTCCATTTTCATCGGCATCATACCAGGGTTCTAATTTCTCTACATCCTTACCAACACTTGTTATTATCTGCCTTTTTTATTTTAGTCCTCTTAGTGTGTGGGAAGTAGCATGTCACTGTGGTTTTAGCATCTCCTGAGAAATATGTCCACAGGAGAGTTCTGCATTGCTTTCCTGTGGCAGGTATTGTGAACACCAACCAATCAATAACTGTGCTACCAAAGAGCAGGCAAGATGGAAGAGAGTGAAGGAGATACATGCCACAGGTACAAGACAGTGCAGGGCCTTGGGGTGACTAGGCTGTTCTCCTGAATCTATATAGTTCTGAATTTCTAGACATTTAAAAATAGAAAGCAAACCATTCCCAAGGAGGATTCAAAATTGTGATCTTTTTTGGTGGCTGTTTGGAATTTTCTTTGCATGCTTCACTTTTTGGAGAACAAATTTGGAGTTGCAATGTGTAATTAAAAAAAAAAAAGATTAATTTTGCTTCTGAAGAGCCATTTGTGGCTACTGTTCTGAGTACCTTCCACGCTTATGTTTCCATTTTCTGGAGGGCTTGGCCCCAGCAACGAAAGATAATCCTCCTTTGTGGACATTCCCACAGTTAACTCCACACACATCTGGATGGCAGTTCAATAGTCCACTGTTATTCAAACAATTTGTAATCACACATACTGTGTGTCAGCTAACAAGCCAGGGTGTATGGCTTTTCAGTATTCCGTAGCATGCAGCACGCACAATTTACAAATAAAACAAGAATCTACAGCAGAGACAATGGCACATTCTTCGCTGAATAACGGCGAAAAGAGAGTCTCTGTTGAAATATAAGACACTGCTTGTTATTTTGACGGTAAATGAAAAGAGGTTCGGAAAACCATGTTTCATCTGTTAAGTCTCTTAGCATGGGAAAGTTCCATATCTGTAACACTGAAGAATCCGGGGCCATATGTTTAAGCTGAGCTTGAGGCAGAGATGACCAAGTAACCACCAGCGGTGTCTGAAACGCAGCTGGCCAGATTCAAGAGGCTTACCCCTGTAAGTCCTGGAGGACTGGGGGGAATGGGGAGGAAGGCCATCCTCAGCCCCGTCAACTCTTTCTCTCATTATTCTCAGCTGGGAGGATGGAGGGGAGGAGGGGTTGGATTCAATCCCCCAAGTGGCTGATTAACCATTTTGGAAAACAAAGGGCTTGATAAGGCAGAGGAAGTAGAGTTGAACTTGTCATGAGAAAAGAAGGCTGGGGACAGGCTCTGCACACACGGCCGGCCGCTGAGTCCCAGACAAGTACGACAAGGTGACAGAAACAGCATGCCGACAGTGGTCGCTGTGGGGTAGGAGGTGTTGGGAAACGCGCCCAGATGCAGCTGCGCACCATTCCACCTCCTTGCCTGGCGCATGGCCTCTGAGCCCAGGGGCTGCATCACTGGGGTGTGGGGAGCCCATTCAGGGTAGCTCAGGCTGGGTCACTGCTTAATTCCCTAAGACTCAGGGGCCGGATGATTCAGCACTGCTCTGGGAGGGCTTCCCCCAGGCTGTCCCTGCTGGCTTTTTGCCCACAACACCATAGTTTGACTCTTGGGCTCTGCTGAAAGCTTCTTAATAGAAGATGGCCCTCCTTCCAAGGTAAATACGGTTCTGTCATATTGGAAATTCAACAACCCTGTAAGAAAATAACCATTATGATCCAGGTGGCTCAGGAGAGGAAGAAACTGTCAACATTTAATCAGGCTATACCAGGCAGAAAAGACTGGTTTCACATAGAACTTCACATGTCTTGATTTCTCTCCACCCACAAAATGTTAATTCCTTTAGTATTTCAGGTGTTTGACCATTTCCCTGCCGATTCATTAGGCATTCATTGAGGACCCGTTATGTGACCAGAACTGCACTGAATTCTGGAGACACAAAGAAAAAGGACGCACAGTCCTGCTCCTCAAAGATCTCACAGCCTTGGAGGAAAGCCAAGTGCGTATGGAACACTCTAGAACTTCAACTGGTAGAAGGGGTAGAGAAGGGAGCGAGGACAGGTAGAGGAATGGATGGCTGTTCTGCTGGGGAGCTCAGGAGAGCTTCAAAGAGGAGGTGACAGTTAAGTTAGGCCTCTTGCTTGAGGTGAGACAAGTGGGCTGTACTCAGAAGAAGGGGACACAGGTGCCGAGACCCAGGGCAGCGGCAGAGACCGCCTGTCTCACACATCGCCCAGCACAGGCGTCCCTGTACGACGATGAACCCGACTAGCCAGCAACCGGAGAGGAAGCTCAACCCCCTTCCCACCCTGCCTTCTTAGGATTCTACTCACGCCCACAGTCAACAAGGACAACGCTGGACTGCAGGGCAGTAAACAACCCAAACTTTATGAACCAGACAAAACCCTTACCTCTAGACATGTGAGGACACGAGGAGGACCTGCAGATCCAGGCTGGATCTGCCCACAGAGGAAGAGTTCCAGTTTTGGCTCTGTCTCACATCCCCTGGAAGGTATCAAATCTAGGGCTCAGGTAGCACCAACAGTAGATAGGAAATGAAGGAAAAAATTGCAAGAAAAATGGCTCAGCAACTAAAAATGATCAATTTGTAAAATTTTGGATTCCCAGAAGTGTGTCTTGAAAGGTAAGGAGGCCAGGGCCAGCTTCAATTTGCCAGATTGCTGTGGGTCTCTGTGGCCTTGGCAGTTGTCTTCATGTGGATGGAGGGCTCTTGTTCTGTTTTTGAGGCACTGCTCAGCTTTACCTACAGAGGCTGTGACTTAAGATCACAGGGCTGGATTATGCCCTGACATGCTGTAACTGCTATTCCATACATGTAACCTCAGTACTTGGGAGGCTGAGACAGGAGGATCACAAATTGAAGGCCAGCCTCAGTAAGTTAGGCCCTGTTTCAAAATAAAAAGGGATGAGGGTGTAGCTCAGAGGTAGAATTCCTCCAGGTTCAATTCCCAGTAGCTCCCCCTGCCCTAGTTGTCAAGTATTTAGTGGGTTTTTTGCTCGATCATTTATAGATTCATAGTTTGGGGAAGGGACCAGAGAAGTCACCTAGAACCACAGCACATTCGACATCTGCATCCCCTTTGAGTGCACCTTCACAGATATTCTCTGTGTAAATACTTCCACCAACACCATCTCACTACTCACTTTGAGGCAGATCACTTAGTGATAAAGCTCCTCATTTTAAATTATAATATGTGTTCAGATAATTTCCAGCCATTAGTCCCGAGTTTGGGGCCATACAGAAAGATCTAATTGTTCTTCCACAGAACAACCCTTGTGAAAGTTGAAGAGAAATTGTTCTGTAGTACTTCTCACCATCTCTCACCTCTGAACATATCCCAGTCTCCAATTTTGCTATTTGGAATAGGCTTCGGTTTCTTATCAGAAAAGCTGCTTTTAAAGTCATGTCTTTTCCTAGCCTTCCATTTCTGTCTTCACTCAGGGGCTTGTCTCAACATAACTTTACTCCTTCATTTCATCCATCCTCCATCCATCCATCCATCCTCCATCCATCCATCCACCCACCCACCCACCCACTCACCCATCAATTCGACTACCCCACCCAACACTTATTGAGAGCTGGGTTAGAGTAGTGACTGGGCTAGACAAGGTGTCTGTTCCTATATGACTTAGAAACAAGTGGCAAGATGTCAGAATAATTAAAGAAAGAATAAAGTATAAGGTATTGGGAAAGGCAGACAGTAGAAGTCTTTTTGAGGAGTGACATTAAACTAAAAACTGAAGGAAAAAGTAAGAGCCAGCCCATGTAAAGATTTAAAGGAGTAATATTCCAGGAAAAAAATGTATATTTAAAATTTGACCATTCCAAAAGAATCATCTGTAAATGCTACTTTACCTGCTTGTAGCAACCCCCAAATCAAAATTGTTGATCCCTGTCTCTCGGTGGTCCATGAATATGTTGCTTTTCTCCAGGATTTCAATTAAAGAAGGTCTGGTGGCACTTGGAATGCCATAGGGGACTCAGTGGCCAGACGGACAGAATATTAATTTCAACTAAGTTGCAGGATTTCTGAGTAGTCAAGGAAGAACAGGGTATTTAAACGAAAAGCCAATTCACATAACCTAAGAATAGGCTTTGTGTGTTCCAACCAATTAAACCCCCTCCAGTTTTTAACAGCTTTGTTTATGAAGCCCATATTGAAAATTAAATGTTTATTACAATTTTTTGAAGGTGAGGTATAGAACTTGGCACAGCACTGATTAATAACTTGTGGATGGCTGGTGTGAGGAAACCAGTCCTGAACCCAACTGTAAACAATGCATCAGCAGCGTGGTTCAGCTCTTTGCAGGCTCTGGGCTTGCCAATTTGTAATTAGTTGCAGATTTTCAATTACTTCTCAGCAAACAAAATAGTTTTATTTGCATTGTTTACTTGGCATTTAATTCAAGAAGAATCCCATTGGTTGTTTTTAAAGACAGATGAATCTGGAGGGTTGGGGAAAAATAAATAGCTATATTTTGAGTAGCCCTACATCTGCATTTTTGTTTTGAGTGAAACAAGTGTACAGAACTTGGCCTAAATTCAATCAACTCTATCACAATCTGAAAATGCCTCCTGTGTAATTTGTCAAAAAGAAGATTTTTGGCAACTGCATATAAAACTCTAGAGATTTGCAATGAAGAACATAATGAGAGAGAGAGAGAGAGAGAGAGAGAGAGAGAGAGAGAGAGAGAGAGAAGAGAAAGCAAAGTTGCATTTTCTACTAATTGAAACTGGTAAACCACTGTGGGTAAGTTAAATTCAATAGAAGATCAAAATAATCACTATTTTGAATGTTGATCCTTGTTATCGTGGTTATTTCTGTGACATGGGCCTCCTTGCAGGCCTATAGTTTTTTCTTTAAAGAAGAAAATTGAAATCACTCAACAAAATATTTACTGAAGACCTGCTTAGTGGTTGGTGCTAGAGATATGAACATGAACAAGGCAAGAGTTCTGCTCTCAAGAAGCTCAGAGTTTGGTGGGGAAGGACAGAGATTTACAAAAAGCCCCAAGGAAAGACTGGTTATGCAAGTATTATGATAAATAAAATACCAGGATTAGAGAGAAGAAAAGAATTCAAATTCATCCTGACTAATGGCTATGCAGGTAAGTAGAAACCCCAGTGGAGTGATGGAGAGGGCTGGGGGTGGGAGGTGGGAGACTAGATGAGGGAAACACTTCAGTTGATGCTATAGACATATACAAAATTATCGGTGCCAATCTCAGTATCATGTACGGGGAAGGGGGGGGGTGGATGGAGGGGGAGCTCACCAAGCTGTGTGCATGTATGTCCCTATGACTCTGAACTTCATCATGATGTGAGATGACAATGCATCAGTAAAAGTATATTTTTAAAAAGAAGGTAAAATATAATAGATTGCAAAGGAGGGATGGATTCCTGCAGTTGGGGGAGGAGGATGGGGGAGGGAACAGGGCACTGAAAGGGGTGCAGGAGCAAGTGAGCGCTCTGATGTGGTTGCACCAGATGTAGTGTGTCAATGGAGGGGTGGGAGTGAGCTGGGCACAGGCTGAGGCCAACTTGGTGGGCATGGAAAGGAGTTTGAACCCTGTCTGAGGCAGGGAGGAGCCCCTGGAGAGCACTGAGCAGTTAGTGACAGGGTCAGATGGGCCTGTGCTTGAGAAAGACCAGCTGGGGAGTGAATGGTGTCTGAGACAGGGCAGGAGCAGTGAGGATGTAAATGAGAATAGACTGGAGGTATTTCCGAGGTATAGAACAGTCAGACAACAGGAATGAGGGAAGAGGAGGGGGCCTGGGCCCGGTGATGACATTATCCAAGACAGAGAACATGAAGAGGAATAACTGACAGAATGATAAACACACGCACATATACACACACACCAGAAAATGCTGCAGTAAAACACTATGGCAAAGCTCAAAAACATGCTAAGTGAGAGAAGCCAGTCACAGAAGGTCACATATTGTAGGACTCAATTTGTATGAAAAATCCAGAATGGGTAAATCCACAGAGACAAGGGCTGGGGAGAATGGAGAAATGATGACTTAATGGGTTCAGGGTTTCCTTTTGGGGCGATGAGAATGTTTTGGAACTAGTTAGATGGAGTGCGTTGTGTGGCATCGTGAATGTACTGAATGACAAAGAGTGGTATGCTTTATAATGGCTAATTTTATGTTGCATGGATTTTAGTAAAAAAGAAAAAGAAAGGAAGGAAGGAAGGAAGGAAGGAAGGAAGGAAGGGAGGGAGGGAGGGAGGGAGGGAGGGAGGGAGGGAAAGACAAGTAAAAACAAAACCCAAAAAACACCATGGCAGTCCATGGAACCCTATATTCCAGAGTTGCCGGAGAATCTCCAGGTAAACCCAAATGATACGATACAGAAAGAGACCTAAGGGAAGGTATGCTAGTTTCCATTCCACTAGCATGGTATGTCTGATTCCCCATGCACGTGCTCCTTCCTATTTGTTATCACACACATTTTCCTTGGAAGCCCTGGGCTGAGGGCCTTGGGCATGTTTACCTGGCAAGAATCTTATTCCTTGAATCCTTATTCCCCTTCTACTTGGGGACCTCTACCTTTACTATGTCAAACTTTGGCTGACTGAGTACTGTGAGTAGCCCATCTGTCATATGAAGACACACAAGGGGGGGGGGGGGAGCAGCAAGGCCTGTGCAGAGAGAAGCCCTGGGTCAGGAAACAGTAAGGAAAACTTTCTGGCATTCACATTGGTCATCAGGAGCCCCAGGGGAATAAAAGGCTCCCTGATGCTCAGTGCATCATCAGGAAGATTAATTAACATTTGTAAAGGCCACACACAATGTGAAAGGCCCAGTAATGGATCTCCAAAAGCTGTAGTCCCTGTTTTCCAGAAGGGTCATGAAACAAGGAGTGGAAAATATTCCCTGGAAGACAGAGCTGGGTGACCTCGGCCATGAAGAACATTGCAAAGAAACGACTGGGCTTGTCTGGGATTCTCTTCATTCTCAAGTTGAATCTGATCTGACAGATGTGGTGAGTAATTAAACCCTTGTCCATTCATAGTCTGAATGCTCGCACAGCACAGAGAATGGGGCAGGAATAATGAGAGGCACAGCCCCTCCGGGACTATTCAGGAGTGCTTGAATTTGCATGGTCACATGAACCCGAAGGAAGTGGATTATGCTGGCCTGGCCAGGAAGTGGAGACCGCCAAAGCTTTCTGATTTGCATAAATCATAGGGCTGGAAGGCAGAGAGGCTTAAAGGCTCTGAGAGGAGGCTAGCTGTAGCTGCTTTCCTCGAATCTAGCACTACTCTGTGGCTACATCCTTTCTCAGAAAGGCCACATCGGCAATTCAACTTGTGATGTCATTTGCTCAAAAAGTTTTATCAAAAATGTTTCCAAAAATGTGATTTTTTTTTTTTTAAAAAAACAAGTGAAGCTGCTGCATGGTTTCCTAGTAAATGGATTCCTTTAATCATCTTGGGGGAAAAAAGGTGATTTGGTAAGGAGTAATGAATTTTATTATGATTACTGCTGTCAAATAATTTCTAATTGTGTGACAAGGTACTTAAGTAAAGAATTGTTTGTGGCTCTAAAAAGTAGTTAATGCCTCTCAAAAAGGATTATTTTCTTTTTAAGTCTCAAATGAAGGCTACCAGTTAATTAATCCATTTGCATAAAAATGTCTTGGATCAGTTACCTACAAAGATAAAGGGTGAAATCTATTCTCATTGGAAAAAGAATAATGCTATAAGTTATGTGGAAGAAGCATATAGAAGTACCCTACCAAAAGCAAACAGAAGTCATCAATTTAAAGAAATGTCAAAAATTTCATTTTACTCTATGCAATATGGGTGATGTCATGTACGTAATTGAACAACTTTTCCTTAAACCTGCCTTCCCATCCGCGCTGCATGCAAAATTACAGCATAGTTCCAAGAGATTAGATGTAAACTTCCCTTTCAGTTTTGCCCTCTACATGTGGATAACTTCATGTTCTCCCGACATTTGCAAATATCAGTCAAGTGAGCTTGGTAAGAGCTTCCAACTTTCCTTCCATCAGTGTTACATGAGTCCTACACAGACACGGTCATTACAAAGCCAGAGTGCAACAAAGAAGACAGATACTTACTAGTGAAAAACCGAAGTTCCTTAATCATTTAATATATGTAATCAAATGGAAAGTACACATTACCCAGGCTAATTATATATAATTTCCTGACATTAAGTATAAATTTTTCAGATTACACCAAGGGGGGGGGGTAAAAAGCTTTCTCTTAATAGCAGACTTTTTATTGTAGAATTTATCTCCTAACAAGTCCCATCTTTCTAATATCTCAATTTGCTTTGGTGACTTCTGTTTGTTTTTCCAAGCCAATAGTGTGTTGCCATTTTTGCAGTTGGAATTGGTCTTCTCATGGTTACTTACTGGATTTACCACATATGGTGGTTAAAGTGAAACGCTGAAAAGAATGGAAGAGAGAGGAAACAATAAAAAAGATGAGATGGGGAAAGAAGGAAAAAAGAAAGAAATGACAACAAGGAGGAAAAGGGGAAAGAGATAAAACACCCCAGGCCACCCCCCCTAAAGGTACAAGCTGTAATAAATAGGAAGAAGAACCACTCAGTCTCGGCTGATAAGAGATGGACTGGCAGTGTCACTTGTCAAAGGGCTCCATGTGTTAGTGAGCTGGCAGGAAGTGACACTCAGGCATGCTGGCTCCTCCCCATCCCTCAATCCAAATGAACTGAAAGGTTGGGCTTACAGTTACTCTTTTGGACGGACAAAGTTCAAGCTGCAAGGTGACTATCAATTGGCAGGATCCTCTCTCTATTTTGCAAAGGTGGCTGAAAGCAAGGATTATTGACAAACTCTGGGAGAAGTGGGGATGGGAAAGCCCAGTTCCAGCAATGTCCTGGGGGATGCAGAGGAGGGAGGCTGTGGCAGGAAGGGGGTCTCTGGTTTGCTCTCAGCTGCGCTCTCTCCCTTAAAAGGCCCATTTCCACCTTTACAATGACCTAGATTGTTCATGCGTTCTGAGGGGCTCAGTGATTTGTACAACAGAGCAGCGGATTTTCATGAGGAATCTGTTCTCCTTCATAGTCAGGGAGACCAAGGTCCAGAGATGTTAAAGAGCTCACCCAGGTGACACTGCTGGGGACAGAGATCCTGATGCCAGGCTCCTGGATTTGAAATCTTGATGTTCATTCTGCCCTTGGCCTGGGAACTTTGTGGGGAGTATCAGGTTTGCAGCTCATAGAGAGTGTTGGAAGAACTCTACAGAACCAGAGGCAGTATCAATGAAGCCCTGTGGAGACACTCACTCCCCCTGTCTTTGTCTTTGTGGAGAGCACCTTATAGGTCAGACCAACAGTGTCCAGCTGATATCAGTTAATTTTAAAAGAGTGCCCACCTAGCTGCATTTTTAATTGCCCATCAACAATGGACCTCACCAGGGGAGGTGCTGTTCCTAAATCGCTTGTGATTTGTCAGAGATCCCTTGGAAGTGCTCATCAGTTTGCACTATTTTTTCTTGTTACTGCTGTTACATATTTTGAATGTTCTCAGTTTCATGGAGGGAAAGCCCTCCTAAGATTCTACATGGAGATAAATCTTTTTAACCTCTTTGAATCTTGGTTTTCTCAATTGAAAAACTGAGATAACCATTTCTGTCTTTTGGGATCACTGATAATTAACATTCTTTGGTGCAAAACTGGCCCACAACAATGGCATTATTGCAATTATCAACACAGAAAAAGGAGTGTAAGTGTTTAAGGCTATGAAACACTTTACTTTCCTATTTTTCTTCCTGAAGGTTTAAACTATTCAGGTCTGTTTGCATTTGTTTTGGTCTCTGCTGATATCAACACATTATTTAGGGAGTGTTAAAAATGTTAATCCAAGAAAAACATACGCTCTGTGTCACTGACCTCTTTAAGTAACACCTTTTTCATTAATTATTACCTTTCAGTGACTGAGGTGGCCCCTTTCCATTCTCTTTCATAGCTTCTGTGAGTTCTAGGGTAAAGGGTAGTTTGGAATATTTCTTATCTAGGAGCAAAGGCCCATACACATACTCCTTTTAAACTTTTAAGAAAAACACCAGACCAAACAAAAATCTAAAGAGCAGCATGACCATTAAGACTGAGAAATTAGACAGACCTGATTCTGAGACAAGCATAGAACTATTTCCCGACTTACAAAAGAGAGAAATAAAAACATTTATCTCTTAGGACTATTGTAAAGATTTTTTTTTTTAAATCCACTAACATAAAGTGCTTATTCCTACGCTCAGTACTTGGAATGGCTACCATAATCCTGTTACTATTAATGACCATAAAACTCCCATATAGGAGCCAGGGCAATGGGTGTGGGGAATGTTTAATGTTAGACATTGCTGGAGAACCACTGGAGTATGTGCAGCCCCTGCTCACCTCAGCATATGACCCCCAATCTTTTCTTCTGTTTCAGGAAATTTGTTAGTACTTGAATATAGTCATGAAGCCGAGCCCTTTGTAATGCCTGTGTTTAAATGGTGGTGACACCTGGGGTTATCAGTCTTCTTATTTGTGAAGACAAAGGTCACATCAGATTTCAGCAATTGTGCCCGTTCAAGGCCCATATACTGTGGACAAGCTCCAAGATCCTCTCAGCGCCTCCTGCATAGGAAGCAGGACAGGGTTCTTTCTTTTTATGAACTATGCAAGCTGCCTGTGTTGATCAGAAGAGATGTTAAAGAGCAGGTATTTCCAGTTCTAGTTCATTTAGTAGTTGTTGATAAATATAAACCAGTTGTCACTATGCAAAACATATGCCCTCCACTACCCATGACACCTGTTGTGTAAGACATTCTCAATTTTTCTTCTTCTGTTATCAAAATTCACTGTTTGCATCTTTCTTTCTTTTTTCTCTTTTTAAAAACGTGATGATGGAGATCAAACCTAGAGCCTTGGGCATACTAGGCAAGTGCTCTACCACTGAGCTACAGACCTCAGCCTCTCTTTTCTTACTTTTAGCAAATAATGTTTCTGATTGCACTCAATAATTAAAAAAAAAAAGTGAAAAAGAAAGAAAACAAGGAAAGAAACCTGTCTTTATGCAGGAACTGGCTCAACAGATCTGAGACATTGTCCTGAGGTAAAATCCCTCTCTCTGATAAGTGAAACAGCTGGTGACTTGAGTTTGCACTGTCCCCACCCCTCCTACTGTGTCACAGAAGCACTGCATGGTGTCAGGGCACACTGATTGGAGCAAGGCATGCTGGGAGTGCGGGATGGACTCCACTGGGGCTGGGGGTGGGGGGATGGGGAGGCAGGTCTGGATTCAGCTCCTTACATCGGTTGGTCCTCAGGTTGCCAGAAGTCTTGAGAGCTAAAGGTGACTTTTCACAAGCCCAGTGTAGTTGTTTTTTGTTTGCAGTACTGGAGATCGAACTCAGGGGCATTCTATCTCAGAGCTACACCCCCAGCCCCATTTTTTTTATTATTATTCTTTATTTTGAAGCAGGGTCTCACCAAGTTGCGGAGGGCCTCACTAAGTAGCTGAGGCTGGCCGTGAACCCGAATCCTCTGGACTCAGCCTCCCAAGTACTAGGATTACAAGTGTGTGCTACCACGCCTGACTCACAAGTTCAATTTTTAAGACAAGATTTTTGATTCTTTCAAAGAACAGATTTCACTAATACTGAATCCTCAAGGAAGAAAGAAGGGACAGAAAGGGAGAAGAGAAGAAAAAAGAGAGAGAGACAGTACTACTCTATCTTTTTTCTTTTTTTTCTCTTTCATTTATAAAATTTTATTCTGAAGACTAAATACATTATTTTCTTCCCACTGTTACATTAGATTTACAAGTTCAACTTTTCTGCCCTGAAAATTGATTGTGCTTGTTACTGCGGCTTGATGTCTCACACAATGTATACATGGACATGGAAACTATTCCAAGAGTCTCTAGACATCTACAGTGAGGAGAAGGTACTTAATATTATCCTACTTTAGTTCCTGTTCTATGCGAATCCGCAGTGAGGTTAATGACTGCTTAGAATTATTTCCTATTATATGTTCTTCTAGTAAGCAAATTCAACTTTTTAGGAATTATTATTTTTTTTTCTCACCTAGCTCCATTGATCAATCTTTACATAGGTAAAGACGATGCAATCAGACACCATATGCTTCCTGACATAAAACTGAACTTGTTTCTCTGATCACTAGTATACAGGAAATATGGAGGAATGAAGAACATGTCAAACCACCACCATGAAGATGCAGTAGGCCAAATATATAATGTAGAATTTTTACAGGGTAATAACCTAATTTCTTCAACAAATAAATGTAATAAAAAGAGGAGAAGGATCTGTAATACCTTAAAAGACACTTAGGGATAGATCAAACAAATGCAACAGGTACACCTTATTTGGATTCTGATTTAAACCGCCTATTTGTGGACCTTTTTAACTGATTAGGGAAAATTGGTTCTGGATGGGGTTTGAAATTATTAAATTTGTTGGTTGTTACAAGGGTGTTATGGTAGAGTTTCTAAAAAGTGATGCTACATGAATTAGACACATACTAAAATATTATAGGTAAAATCGGGTACCTAGGATTTGCTTTAAAATATTACAGCAAGCCAGGGTGTGGTGGCACACGCATGCTTGTAATCCTGGTATTTGGGAGGCTAAGACCAGAGGATTCGGGTTCTCGGCCAGCCTCAGCTACTTAGTGAGGCACTCTGCAACTCAGTGAGACCCTGTTTCAAAAATAAAGAATGAAAAATAAGTCTGGGGGTGTAGCTTGGAGGTAGAATGCCCCTGGTTCAATCCTTAGTGCCACAAAAACAAACACACACACACACACACACACACACACACACACACACACACACACACACACCACCCTCCAGCAAAACAAAAGAGAAAGGGGAAAGAAGATAAAATAAGAATGGCTATATGCTGGTAGCTATTGAAGGTGGTATTTGGGAGATGGGGGCTCATTGTGTGTGTGTGTGTGTGTGTGTGTGTGTGTGTGTGTGTGTGTGTAAATTTCTGTAAAACATGAGCTTAAAAAATGAGAGAAAATAAAGTCAGCAAGAGAGGCAAGCTGATGAAAACCCAACCCTTCTCTACTGTGTTGCTGAGTTCGCACCTGCCCTTGCCTGGGCCTGGGGTCTGAGGAAAGGCAAGTGCAGATCACAGAAGGGACGTTATGCTGCCCTGTGCAGTACAGGGTTTTGAGGTGCCTGGGAACTCATAGGATAGAGCATTCTGTGATGAGTCCACAATCCCCAAGAGAGGTTGGGGCAGCTTTCTGATGGGGTGAAGAGGATGGAGGTTTCCAGGATCTGCCCTGGGAGAGGAAAACAAGAAGAGTCCAGCCATAGTCAAGCACTCTTTTTAACCTCATTCCCAGGAAAAATCCCAAACAAGTACCATCAGAACCATGCCATCCATAATTCTATAATGCACAGCTGGCAACGTGTCAGGGCAAGCAACCCTTGGAATTGTAGACGATTGGCATATTTCAAGGCCACACACATCTTTTCTTTAGCTCTCTATCTTCTTTACATGTTATTAATGCGTTTAGAGAACTATAATAAATTTGGTCTTCGAAGGGGTTTGGTCAAAAGCAATAATACCATATTTGATATAAAAATGACCTATTGGGACCTGCAATATCTCGGTGCCAGCTTTTTTCAATTAAATGACCACAACTAGCAAACAACTATTAACTTGGGGACTGTGTGGGATACAAAGATATGCAGTGTCTGCAATGGCGAACCACAAAATGCTTGTAGGAGAAAAAAGGGGAAAAAGTTTCTCATATAAGTTCTTGAGACAAAGATGTTATTCAGCTTTACAGTCCTTTGAGCTCCTAGGAATATTCCAGCAGTTTCCACAACTGCAGCTAAAGGCTTCCTTGATGGACTCTTTGTGCTAAAACCCTAATAATATCCTCATAATGTTCACACTTTGCCCCAAGCCCCAAAGAATCAGGGACTCTTGCTACTGGACTCCAGTGGCTATAGCAACATCAAGTTATCCCTGCAGCAACTGCATACTAAGTAGGAACTCTGCCTTAATTGTGCTTTTTAATTTTTCTCTGAGGCTATCCCACAAATTCAGATGATACTGACTTTTGGCACAATTAGCCACTGCTTCCTATTCACTAGCAACCCTGCTTTGTGAACCATGGGTCTCCTTATCCAGCAGGGTGGGCCATTTTAAAGTGAGATTGTCCTAAAGATTCAGGAGGTCAGCCTGGTATATGTAATGCATGCTTTTCCCAGTTATTAAAACAGAAACCTAGCATTAGTCTGCGTCCCCTGGCTTGCAGAGCGATGGCATAATCTCAGTGTAGAATTAACTGTGGGATGGAACTTTAGGTTACCTGACTTGAGCCTCAGCTTCTTGCAGAAAATTGGATTCAAAACATTTCACTTTACTGGGAAGTTCTGAATCTGAGGTGGCACATTACTAATGGTGCTAAGAACTCTTAGATTTCAAGTAAGGCCGAGTCTAGTTTGCAGCGATGTTCAGGGTGGCCTATTTTGTTAATGTTATCCACAGCTACCCGACTGTGCAATAGTAACCAGGATTTCTTTCTCCTACCCAACTATAATTTAGTACCTGTTGATTAAATTTTCCTATCTATTCCTATCCCCTATTCTCTCCAGCTTCTGGTAACCACTATTCAACTCTCAACTTCTATAAGATTAACCATTTTATTTATTTATTTATTTATTTATTTATTTATTTATTTATTTATTTTTTAGATTAACCATTTTGTATTCCACAGATGAGTGAAATCATGCAGTATTTTTCTTTCTGGGTCTGACCTCCTGGACTTACATTGTCCTCTAGTTTCATCCATGTTGCCACTAATGACAGGATTCTGTCCTTTTTTTTTTTTTTTTTTGTGGTACTAGTCATTGAACCCAGGGGCATTCTACCTCTGAGCTACACCCCCAGTCCTATTTTTATTCTTCATTTTGAAACAAGGTCTCATTTAGTTGCAGAGTCTCACTAAATAGCTGAGGCTGGCTACGAACCTGGATCCTCCAGTCTCAGCCTCCCAAGTACTGGAATCACAAGCATGCGCCAACATGCCCAGCTTGATTTCTTTCTTTTTTTTATGACTGAATAGTATGCATTCCCGGCATTTTTTTGGGGGTAAAGAAAATGCATCAATTGATGGGCACTTAGGTTGTTTATATTTCTTGGCTACTATAAATAGAGCTGCAGTAAACAAAGGTGTGCAGATGTCTCTTCAACATTCTGGTTTCATTTCTTTTAGATATATATCCAAGAGTAGGATAGCTGGCTCACATGGTAATTCTGTTTTTCATTTTTTGAGGACCCTCCATACTGCTTTCCATAATGACTGTGCTACTTTACATTGCCATCAAGAGAGTGTAAGGGTTCCCCTTCCTCCACACCTTTGCTAGCACTTGTTACCCTTTGTCTTTCTGACAGTCTCTGTACTAGCTGTAGCAAGGTGATAGGTCATTGTGTTTGTGTTTTTTACTGGCATCTTCCTGATGACTATGGATGCTCAGCATTTTTTCATATACCTGCTGGTAATTCTGTGTCCTCTTCTGAGGAACATCTATTTAAGTTTAATTAATTAATTTTTTATTTTTGCTATAGAGTTGAGTTCCTTATATATTCTGGATATTTATTCCTTGTCAGCTATGTAGTTTGTAAATCTTTTCTTCTATTTTGTACATTGTCTCTTTGCACTGTTGACTGTTTCCTTTGCTGTGCCGAAGCTTTTTAATTTCATATAGTCCCATTTGTCTATTTTATTTGCTGTGCTTTTGGGGTCTAAGTCAATAAATCCTCACCTAGTCCAATGTTACAAAAAATTTCTCTAATGTTTTCTTCTAGTAGTTTCATGTCTTACATTTAAAATTTTAATCCATTTTGAGTTGATCTTTGTGTGTGGTGAGAGATAGGGATCTATTTTCATTCTTCTGTGTGTGGATATATGATTTCCCAGCGCTATTTATTGAAGAGACTGTCCTTTCCTGGTGCATGTTCTTATTGCTTTTGAAAATCAGCATCTGCATTTTTAAGATTTCCCAGGTGATTCTCATCAGCAATCAGAGCTGAGAACCACTGGGTTAAGCTGACAGATGTGCTTCTGAAGCATCCTGCAAAAATAAAGAAGTAAATTTGGAATTGCTGCATAGTTTCTCTGCCTCTTGGATCATCACAAAGGACAATGGCATACTGAAGGTTCATATTCAAACTCGATTTGAACATGGAACCCTTGTTGTGCAAAGGCATCTATAACATAGATGAAAACTGCTGTTTTAACTTCTGCAAACCAGTAATCCAGGTTGATAAATTTGAATACTCTGTGCAAACCAGTAACCCAGTACATAAATTAGATTATTCTCATTCTCGTATTTTCTCTCTCTCTGGAATTGGGGATTGAACTCAGGGGCTTTCTACTTCTGATACATCCTCAGCCCTTTTCATTTTTTATTTTGAGACAGGGTCTCTCTAGTTTGCTGAGAGTCTTACTAAGTCTTAAACCTGTGATCCTACTGTCTCAGCCTCCCAAATACTAGGATTATAAGTGTGTGACATCATGCCTGGCTTCAATTACTCTCTTTTAACAGTACCTTCAACAATGTACAGTGAATTGTACCTTTAACTGTGTAGGATGATAGCTGATCCAAGCAAAAGTCTCTTTTCTCAATAAGGATACAGAGGACCCCTTAAGTCATCTTACTCTTTTAAGATTCATAATCTCAGAGTTGGGAGAGATCTTAAATGCCATCTAGTATGTCTTGAACCATGAAAACACACACACACACACACACACACACACACACACACACACACACACACACCTACACTCCACCCAAAGCAGATCCCTCTGAAAGCATCTCCCAGATGGCCATTCAGCCCCAGCTCAAACAGTTCAATGACAAGAGATCTCACTCCCTCACAAGACAACACATTTCATTGTTGGGCAGATCAAGTCTTCTTTATATGGGTTCAAAATTAGTCTCCCTGTAACTTCTACTTGTTCATAGTTCTGTTGTTGTCTGGAATAATGGTATAAAGTCTTCTCTTCTTTTAAATGAGTGTCCTTCAGCACATCATTAAAGCAGAGCATGGTACACTGGAGGGAACACAGGACTGACTACACAGGAGTCAAGAAACTTGGATTTGAGATGTATCATAACAACTGAAGCCCTTCAGGCCTTACTTTCATCATGAGTATGAAAAAAATCCATAAAAACAAAGACGGTGAAAAACTAGTACAATTGTGAGCATCAAATTAAAAGTGTAAGTCAAATGATTTATAACTGAAAAGTAATCTGCAAATATAAGTTGCTGCATCAGTAGTACTTTAAGGTATGATATTTTCATATTTGAATAGTTCTTCGGACAGTTAAAACATATATTCTACTTCCAAAGATAGGTGTACTTGTGTTGCTAAGTAAGTATGTTAATGATGCTAATGAGCATTGCATGATGCCACCTGTTACTCGCCTCAGTGATTTAGTGAATCAGAATTAGAAGTTTTGTAAGCTGGCATGGCTACCAGTGTTATTAGACAGACCAGAACACACAGAGAAAACAAGGAGGCCAAGAAGGTCTGATTTAGAATCTGTCATTCACTACATAGGTGCTCTTGAACAAGTTAGCTAAACTCAGTTTCTCTACACACAAAAGGAGAGAATAGTAATATTAACCTTATTTGTACTGCTATGAGGATGAAATAACAGTGTGGTAAGCTTTCAGCAGTAAATTCTGTTGATTCAGTTGCAGGATATTTTCACCATTTCTATTTTTTTTAATTATTAAAAACCCATTTGAAAAGTGCTATGTTCTCTCTAAGGTAAACAAAATTTTAAGTATCAGAACTCCATTTGGATAGGGTTCTAACTCTATCATTGATTCTCTGTGGGACCCATATATTTCACCTATTAAGCCCTTGGTTTCCTAATCTGACAAATTAGTTAATTAAATCTTTTAATAGATGTGATTCTGGGACCACTAATATTCATATTTCTAACCAAACTGACAAAAAGCTTTAGAAGTAAAATGCTTCCTGGAAACAATTCCGTTATTCTATAATTCCCAAATACTATTGTAAAAAGCAATGTCTTCAATTTGTAAATTTGTTTGAAAATTACTCCCTTTAGGAAGATATAGTTGTTTCTAACTTAGTTTTGCTAACTGCACTCCTGAGGTGAGGTAACCTCAGAAATTTGTAAAAATTCAATAGAAACAGACATTTCTTAAAAGAAAAAAAAACAAAAAACAAAAAACACATGAAAAGATGTTCTACATCATTAGCCATTAGGGAAATGCAATTCAAAACCATAATAAGAGAGTTCATCACACTTACTTGAATGATTACAATAAAAAACATAGACATAACAAGTGTTGGTGAAGATGTAAAGAAATTGTAACCCTCTTGCACTGCTGGTGCAAGTGTAAAACAGAGCAGCTACTGTAGAAAACAACTGGTAGTTCTTTAAAAGCTAAGTTCAGAGTTACCATATGACTTCGCAATTCTTTTCCAAGGTATACAGGAAGGGAAATAAAAACCTATGTCCACTCAACTTGTATGTGAACAGTATTATTTATAATACTTAGAAATAGAAACAACACATATGTCCATCAATTAACAGACAAATGGACAAATAAAATTTATATATTCATATGATAAAAAGACAAGAAGTACTGAGACATGCTACCTTATGGATGAACCTAGAAAACTCCAGTAAGTGAAAAAGCAGACATGAAAGACCACATAATATATGATGCTATTTACATGAAATGCCCAGAAAGGTAAATCTATAGACACAGAAAGTACATCAGTGGTTGTCAGGGGCTGGTGGGAAATGGGGAGTGACTGCTAATAGGTATCAGATTTCATTTGGAGTGATGAAAATGTCTTAAAATTGATGTAGTGATGGTTGCATATCTTATTGAACATACTAAGAGCCATCGAATTGTACACTTTAAATGGGCGAATTACATGAAATGTAAATCATATCTCAATAAAGCTATTTAAAAACTCAATAGGAGCACATAATCATTAAGCCATAAGGACCAAGGATCAAATCAATTTAAATCAAAGTGCAAGGAACATGTGTGCTTGTATAATAGCAGTTTATGTGGATAATTGCTTTATATGTTCATCTGCTTTAAATTCATTTTTGCATTTGGATCATTTTTCAAGGAGTAGCTGAAATTTAAGGTAGTAAACAATAAACAAGGCTATTGTTGCACACAAAATACATTCCTTTTATTTTACTACCTAGGATTGACTCAGTGGTGTAAAATGCCATTTTAAAAAAGAATTGCAAAGTTTGAATGAGAAAATGTATTTCATCGTGGAAGATAAAAGTCTTCCCTTCGCTACAGTGAATACAGGTAATTTCAGAAGCAGCAGCTCCTAATTATTCACTGTTGAAAAGCTAAAAAAAGGTTCATATTGAAAACGGTGACCTCCAGTTTGCTCTGTGAATGAAGGCAGACACAAATTCTCATTTTCCTAGAATCCTGGTTGATAAGTGAGTTGGGAAAAGCTTGCATTTCTTCATTACAGTGCAGTGGACTGTTCATTTAAATAACAATAACCTGCATAAAAGTCACAAAAGCATTATCTAGCAATTCTACTGTGTTGAAATGCATTATTAGTGCTAACAATGCCAAATAGAGTAAATAAATGACTGTCTCCTTATTTTCAGCATTATTCCTGATTACTGAGCTTTATGAAAGGGTAGCATTATTATGACTAGTGCATTCAACACCTTGGTCAACATAATTTGCTTGGATAACTCCTGAAATGGAAAGGATTTTAAAACCGAGTTACATTCTTTTCTAGGTTATCCAAGGGGGGTGGTGGTAGGAATCATTCCATCTGGTGCTTATGTATCATATATTTTTAATAGAAAGTATTTGAAGAACTCAACTTCTGTTCCATGTCTATGTAAAAACCAAAGTCCTCATTAAAGATAGCACACTTGCAATAGGACTTATTAAAAATTGTAAAATTTACATCCGTGACGTAAATCAGAAGATTTCCTACTAAGAACATGCAAATGCTTTGGTTTTTAAAGTTCTGTAAACTCAAAGTGCAGGCCTTTTACTTTCTCTTTTTTCACTGCCTGAAACATCTGGCTTTCCACCCAGCACTACCTACCAGCCTCATTATGAGCACCATCAGTCTCTTTGCAAATACAGAGGGGTGGGGGGAAAGAAAGAGATTTGAAATCCTTCACTATGGAATCTCTAGTTTGCCACTTTTGGGGCAATCTGTTATACAACAATAGATAACTGGAAGAAGACGCAAAGAGACCTGAGTGGAGAGTTCTATCATGATCAACACAGAGGATGGAGAGCATGTGGGCCAAGTCTTTCAAACCATGACCTCTGGACATGCAATCAAAGTAACGAATCAAGACTCCTATAAATTAGGAAGCAATGTCCTAATTCAGTCATGGTTCAGAGCTTCCAACTTCTTGGCAGTGAGTCACTGTCCTCTCAGTGGAACCTTCAGATTTTCCTTGCAGCAGAGCTCAGGGCAACAAGAGGCACAAGGACACCCGTAGGAGGCTCAGTCCTCTTCTATGACTACATGTTTGCATGGGGGGCGGGGGGGCTCTGGCCAGTGGCTCCCAAGAGGGGCTCAGGAGATGGCACCATGGGCTGGTCTCTGCCTTGCCTTTTCTGCTTCAGTAAAACCTAACAGTCTGCAGGTCCTGCACACAGCATATCATTTCAGTGCCTCCACAACCCTCTTCTTTCTCCTTTAGCTAACTCATATTTGCTCTTCAAAACCCAGGCTGGGCACCCCACCGTCTCCAGGAAGCCCAACAAGACTAAGAATTCCTGTGTACATCTACTGTTACGTTATACTGAAACTTGTAATACAATTAGTCTAGGAATGCTTGCTCACTAGACTGTATAATGTTGTATAACGTCACAAATTAGCCTTATTTGCATCCTGACTACTCAGGAGCCACCATGTCACAAGAGCTGAGGCTTGATGAGTGCCTGTGGGACAGAAGTAACATGGCAAGCCAAGGTGACTTCAAAGGGTGAGTCGGTAACGGTGCCTCTGTGTATTTCAAATAGTCCTTGCTCTTGCCTATCGCACCTGGAGTCGGGCCATGCTGTAAACTCCCTGGAGAACGCTTCCTCAGTCCTTCCCTGGCACCTTCCCTTGCCTTGCACCCATACCTTCTTCCCTGGCCCCATCTTTTCTGCCTTGGCTCCTTCTTCCTTCTGTTCCTATTAGACCCCTTTCTACATGGTCTCCTCCACGCTGGCAAGTTCTGGGGCTGAGTCACATCCTGAGTGCTGAGAACGGCGCTTTCTATGCTTGGAGTTGGTCTGGTAGAGCAGGTGGCTTTCCAGTCTCAGTACACTTACAAAGTAGCTGCTGACTCTGAAATCTCTTCCCTGGGGTTAGCGACTCTGCCTCCAACAAGTGTGTAACACACTGCCTTTAGATATGTGCAACAGGTGATAGCAAGATGCACTCAAATGATTTAAGGATAACCTGCCAAAGTCCTCAGAAGCGTACTGTGCCCTTGAAGTAGGTCATCCTCAGGAGCTGTTGCTTTTCATCTACCCAGCAGGTGTGTGTCATCAAATAAATATCATAAAATGTCTTCCAGCCAGGAACAAATATCTGGCAAGGAAAAGGGAGTACACAGGCTCCCTGACTATAGTGTTCTTCATGGAGGGCATTAGATGTCTCTTTTTTAAACATATGGAAAACAATATTTTTATAAATAAGGTTTCGACTCCTACTATTTATTGTTCCTCTGTCAATCCAGTTGCTTTATCTCCCTCCACCAACTAAGAAGCTTCCAAATGAAACTAGTCTCTGTTTTATAACTTCATTTACAAAGGTTTTTAACAAAGAGGATCTCTCAAATAGCACCACAAAAACAAAATTTGATTTTAGTAAAACTGTGATTTTGAGCTGGGAGTGGTGGCGCACACTTGTAATCCCAGCATTCGGGAGGGTGAGCCCAGAGGATCCAGGTCTGCGGCCAGCCTCAGCTACCTAGTGAGGCACTCCGCACCTTAGTGAGACTCGGTTTCAAAATAAAGAATAAAAACAAATAGGGCTGGGGGTATAGCTCGGAGGTAGAACGCCCCTGAGTTCAATCCCCAGTACCACAAAATCAAAACAAAACAAAACAAACAAACAAAAAATCTGTGATTTTAGCCTGGCGTGGGGGTGCATGATTATAATTTCAGTACTTGAGAGGCTGAGACAGGAGGATTACAGGTTCAAGGCCAGTCTCAACAATTTAGTGTGACCCTGTTTCAAAATAAAAAAAATAAAATGGGTTAGGGGTGTACCTGGGAGATAGAATGCCTCTGGGTTCATTCAATGGTACCTAATAATAATAATAATAATAATAATAATAATAATAATAATGTTGTGATATAAAACCGTGATTTTAAAAACAATCATAACAATAGTGGACTAATTTGGTTTACTTGACAGTCTTTTCTCACCCCATTTTTAGTGTGTAAGTTATTTAGTAGTGCTATCTTCTTTCTGCTGGAAGATTGAGGAGATATAACAATTTAGTAATTTGTAATTTCATATTTTTTCATGTGATTAGGGGGAATTGAATAATATGGTACAATTTATTTTTGAACATCCTCCCCACCCCTCACCCCAGCACTAGGGATTGAACCCAGGGCTTCACACACTCTAGGCAAGCACTAAGCTGCAGACCCAGCCCTTTTCATTTTGAGACAGGATCTCCCTAAGTTGTCCAGGCTGGCTTCAAACTCGAGATCCTCCAACCTCGCCTCCCCAATTGCTGGGATCATGGTCATGCACCACCGTGCTGGCTGTTCCTGAATATTCTTGAGCCTATCTCATCAGTTCATGCTTAACTACAAGGTTACCATTGAATCCCAGTATTAAAAACATTACGAAAAGAAAACATAGGTCTATGGTTAACTGAGTTAAAGTTAAGGGTAAAGCTTGAGGAAATATTTGGATTTAAATGTGGATGCATTTTGTTTTTAATTTTTATTTTAACTGATAAACCCAAAGCCAAAGACAATTCTAAAGGAATCACGAGCACAACATATCTCTTGTGAGACTCAAAAAAATTGCTCATGCTTACTTCAAGATAAATTACATAGACTACTATAATTTTTATGCATATGAAGATTATTCATTAATAGATTGGATTTTGTTAGATAAGGGTTTCCTTATTTAACAGTGTCTTCCAGAGGCCCCCCCCCTTTTTTGTGGTACTGGGGATTGAACCCAGGGACATTCTACCTCCGGGCTATACCCCCAGTCCTATTTTTTATTCTTTATTTTGAAACAGGATCTCACTAAGTTATGGAGAGCCTCACTAAGTAGCTGAGGCTGGCTGCGAACCTAGATCCTCCAGTCTTAGCCTCCCAAGTACTGGGATTACAAACGTGCACCACCATGCGCGGCTTCAGAACCCATTTTCTTGATCTGAGCATTATCTGAGCAAGAAAGTATTTACTTTTTTTTTTTTAAATGGCACTGGGGGTCAAACCCAGGGATATTCTGCCAATTAGCTGTACCCCTAGTTTCCCCCCTTTGTCTTGCTAAGTTGCCAAGCCTCCTGTCTTAGCCTCCCAAGTACTGGCATTATAGTCATCCATGAGCCATTCTGCCTATTAACTGTTTTCTTTATGTCTACTTTATTTGGGGGGGGGGAATTGGGGATTGAACTCAGGGGCATTCTACCTCTGAGCTATACCCCCAGCCCTATTTTTTATTCTTCATTTTGAAACAGGGTCTCACTAAGTTGTGGAGTGCCTCACTAGGTAGCTGAGTCTGGCCGTGAACCCGGATCCTCCGGTCTCAGCCTCCCGAATGCTGGGATTACAAGCGTGCGCCACCACGCCCGGCTTTTATGTCTACTTTAAACTGGCCTTTTAAAGAAAAAAATGCTCCTCATCCCAAACAATATCGGTAAAATCATGGGTTTAATGACTTATTAAACTTGTACTTTTGGAAGAAAAACTGGGGAAAAGAAAAAGCCTCCCAGATCTGAGACATGACAAGAGCTGATCCCTGTGCTTGATATTTATTAAGCATCTACTATGTGCTGAGTCCTCTTGCAGATGCTGGGTTCACAGTAGCAAGGACGACACAGTGCCTGTTCTCATGGAGCTTACGTGCAGCATGGGGAAGTGGCATTGAACCAGTAAGTACATACGGCTCCAGGGTCTCTGATCCAAGATGCTTGGAATCAGAAGTGTTTTGGATTGGGGAATATTTGCATATGTACAACAAAGTATCCTGGAGATACAAAGCATCAATTCATTTATGTTTCATATATACCTTATACACATAGACTGAAGGTAATTTCATAGAGCATTTTCAATAATTTTGTGCATGAAACAAAGTTTCACGATGTAGACTTTTCCACTTGTGGTGCCAGGTTGGCGTTCAAAACATTTCAGATTTTGGAGCATTTTCTACTTCAAATTTTCAGGTCAGGGATGCTTACCCTATAATTTCAGGTAGTGATATGTGCTATTAAACAAAACAAAACAAAACCCCAAAACAGGGGAAAGGCATTGAGTGATGAGGAGAGCATTTGAGCTGAGAACAATCATAGCCCAGACAACAGTGGCCTGTCCTCAGCGGTGGCAAAGGCTCCACAGAGCTCTGAATAGTACGTGTGGCTATTTCCACTCCTCTTATAAAACTTATAAAACTCAGTTGTGCCCCAAGATTAAGTCTTCATGTGGCTTACCTTCCTCTGACTGCTTTCTCAGTAGCAGGGATTACTGCCTCTCAGGGGCTAAGCGCTTTCATGGGAGAATGCATTTCTGAAATAGCCTGGCCTGGAGGGGGGTGGGTGGGTTATAGGAGGGAAATTTAAAATACCAGAGGGACCAAGAGTGCCAGGGAGGGGAAGAATGGAAGGGAGGGGCTGGCGACCAAAGGACACAGGAGCTCTACAGACTCCTTTGCTATGTTTGCCTACGGTCTTAGTAAAGTCATCTACGTGTGCCGAGGTTAGTCTGCCTTGGCACACAGACAAAGGTTGTTCTGGATGCTGCAGCTCCCTCCCCCCATCCCCTTCTGAAGGTAAGAGGGGTTGGTAAATATGCTTTTTATAATTCTTCTTGAAATTCTGATTAAGTCATTGAAGACATCATTGATGATCAAATGAAACATACAAATAGAACCTGCTTTTTTTTCTTTAAGCAGACTTTCACTATAGGTCCATATTGTTGCTTATGTTGCTGGAGGCTGATGAGAACCCAGCTGGGACCAGGTGTCAGACAAGGAGAGCTGAGCTCTTTGGGCTGAGGGACGGACCGCCTGGAATAGCTGCAGTGCTGGCCCTGAGACTTGACAGCTGTCTGACTTTGAGCAAGTAGGACTTGTTTTTAAGCCTCAGTTTCCTCATCTGTAATAATGCCTCCCTTTTGGGGTTTCTCTGAAGATTAAATTAAACTAAATGAGATCATGATTGCATAGCACTTTAAGTGCTCTCAAAATAAATGGCAATTAAGATGACGGTAATCACAATTATAATGATGATTTAGAAATTATATGTAAGGTTCCTTAGTTCTGAAACTGAGAAGAAAAGCCCTGGCTTCTAAATTCCTCAGAGGGTTAGGTAATAAACAATAGTTCTGTAAGAGAATTCTAGCTCTCCCCTGGGCTGGTGTGGGCTGCTCAGTGGCCACAGGGATTCAGGAACTAGGGAGGTGGGAAGGGGTGTCTATCTGTCTGAACCAGGTCCTAGGCTCAACTCTAAGAGGTTCTGAATGGCACAGGCAGCGGGGGCCACTCCAGGCAGTCTCGACAGACATGGAAACAGACAGGGGCTCCCTAAGGCTAGGACAGGGGTCCTACATCAGGTGCTGCAGACCCACCAGGAATCAGGAGACAGGAAGCCCGTGAAATGTGTCCCTGGCACTCTGGGGCTGGGCGTTGAGGCCTTCCCACACTTGAGGCAGCTTTTGCTCCATTCGATTTTAAAGGTACTCAATATCTGCCACCCCAAATTTAAGACCAACAACAGGCAAGCACATCCTGACAGTCTGAATCCATTAAATCTGCACATCGCACAACGAGCTGTTATGTAATCAAACTCCCTTGAACCCGCACCAGGCTCAGCTGGCAACAGAAGCGAATCAGTTTGCATGTTTGCGGGAGGGGCGGGGGGGAGTGAAGAGCAAGTGGAAAATCGGGGTGGGCAAGTCTGTCCTGATGCAGGATTTTCCTGAATAAGGCATGTACTGCATGTAAGCACAGCTTTAGGAAGGGAAATGCCTCCTTCCTTGGTTTCACATCCCTACTCTGTGTTTAATCTACTCTTTCCTCCTTTCTTCCCTCTGGAGTATAATTTTAGCTGGATTTAGATAATGTACGTGTGTGCAATGTAATAATTTATATTGCTTAGCTATATTTTATCATTCCACCCACATATAGTTGTAGAGTCCTACTGTGGGTCTTGCAGAGAAACAAATCCTTAGGAAGAGGAGCATTTCCAGGAAGATTTGGAGTTTTTTGGTAACTTCATTGTTGTGAGCTTTTACTGAATATATATGTGAGGGCTACAACGTCTTCCTGTCTGAGTCTAACCCAAGGGAATTTGCAAGAGTAAATTTTAGGTTACTATCTGGCCAGTTCAATATCAAGTGACAGCTCTGGTGTTCCAGCTAGGAGAGAGGGGGAGAAGAATGCAGACCCCAGGCAGGACACATTTGAAGGGGACACAGTAGTAGGTGTAGGCCAGGAACACAACAGCAGATTGGGAGCGAATGAGGAGGTCTAGGTTTCATGGTTAATTTGGTCACTCATTTAGATATCAAAGCAGCAGGGAGGGGACAGGGTTCTCCACCTTGGACTCTCCTACTGGACAGCTGTGAGGAGTCCTCAAGCAAAACTCACAAGTGACTTCTACTTCCCTGAGACTATAAATGTGTCAGGTGTCTCAGCTGGAGAATGGACAGAGAATTGATGAGGCCGTGTTGCAGGAAAGCACGAGATGACGCCCGCCGTGTGGTTTCTCCCACACTGTGGCCTCGATCTGGTTAGAGCTCGTGTTCTGTTATCGTCCCGAGACACAGTCTGGGAGCTAGGGACCACATGGTAGAAAATGAATGACTCAAGCAGTGATTGCCTTGTTGGCTCCTTCTCCATCCCATTCCCTACAGGAGTCAAAGGGCTTGGCCAGCTTGGGTTCCACTGCTGGTTTTGCAGAAGCAGTGCTTTGCTTATCTTATAGCCAGGGAGCAACACTGAAGCCCGCTGGACCTGGGGACAGCTCACGGGGGAGTGTTTGACCGATGAGAATTTGCAATACAAATGACAGGGTGGGGATTAGTAATAGGAGGGCTTTTTATTTAATGAGTTAAATAAAATGCTAATAAACATAAGTAGGAATGAAAAAGCATGAAGTTCAAAGCATGAAGTCTGCATTGACATGGCTCCTAAACCTAACGGTAGAAAGTTTTTCTTTTAGTAAGCACAGCCATGATCTGGCCCTAAAATGGGACATTTGTTAAGCTGAAAATGCTCTAAATTACTCCTTGGTCAGGGTTATTGTGCACAATCTGATGATTTGGGATTTCATCAAATTAATGTCACCAGATATGCCTTACAATTAGGATAAAATACTTGAGAAGTTAAAAAAAAAATGAAGCTATTCATTAACTCACTGATTTTTTTTTCCCCTACAGAATGGAAGTCTGAATTTAAATGACACCCAAAAATATAACTAGGTGAGCTCAAAGAGGGAACGAGTTGCGGGTCTTTAAATGGAATGCAGTAGTTTAAAATGTTATTACTATTCAGATTCTCTGAGAACATTAAAACTGCCCATTAAATAAAAATCTAATAATTGGCCCTACAGAATTGTGACATTTTGTAACCTGTACCAAAATGCAGACAATTGTGGAAGAAAAGTCCTTTTGAGGTAGAATTTGATTTGCGATGTAATCTTATCCCAGATGCCAGGGTTCTCCTGCACACACCACAAAAGAACAACAAGGCAGGCTGCCTAATGAAGCTGAGGAAGCCCCTGGAAACCAAGGTCGGGGTGGGACTCGCGGCTCTCGGAGGCAAGTTACTTATTACTGCTCTGGGAAAAAAGTCAGGCAGCATCCTGCGTAACCCCAAATCGGAATTGGCCTCTCATTGGACACCAACAGAACCAAGTTAGATCATTCTGTGCTTTAGGGAAGCTACAATTCCCAACCTCACTCTGCAATGTCACTAAATGTATAAAATTTAAAGTTCATTTTTGGGAGAGAGTCAAAGGTTTCAAATCAGAGGATTAAAAGTGCTCATGGAGCTGGGCGTGGTAAGTGCATGCTTGTAATCCCAGTACTTGGGAGGCTGAGACAGGAGGATCTGGGTTCGAGGCCAGCCTTAGCTACTTAGTGAGGCCCTCTGCAACTTAGTGAGAACCTGTTTCAAAATAAAGAATAAAAAATAGGGCTGGAGTGTAGCTTGGAGATAGAATGCCCCTGGGTTCAAACCCTAGTACTGCAAAAAAAAAAAAAAGGGCTCATGGACCAATGTTTTCCAAGCACCTGCTATGTGCAAGCATCTCTGTCAAGTGCTGTTCAAGATTCAGATCTGAAGCTGGGCGTGGTGGTGCATGCCTGTAATTCCAGCCTATGGGAGGCTGAGACAGGAGGATCACAGGTTCCAGGACAGCCTCAGCAATGTAGTGAGACTCTCAGCAACCTAGCAAGACCCTATTTAAAAAAAAAAAAAAAAAAAGAAGAAGGATGTTTAGCTTAGAGGTAGAATGCCCCTGGGTTCGATCCCTGGTACCACAAAGAAGGAGGAAGAGGAGAAATGGAGGATCTGTTTCTTGCCATCAAGCTTATCATGTAAGAGGGTGAGTGAGGTAGGTAGTGAGACAGTTGGAATGGGAGGCATACAAGGCATGTCCAGTAGGAACACTGCAGTCACAGCAAGGTGCAGTCCCTCTTGTTGGAGGGGCCTGGAAGGCGCCATCTCTCCTTCCTTTGAGGACACAGCACTGAGGTGGGTTTGGTTTTGATGGGGAAGAGATGCCCAGGGAAGAGAAATGGCATGTGCCAGAGAAGAGCAAGAAGCATGTCTGGGGACAGGGTGGGGTTCAGTCCAGCTGGGATGCAGATGAGGAGAGGGAAGGAGAGGCCACATTACACAGGGGCTCAGGGCCAGTAGAGTCCTGCTCAAGATATCAGGGGTACAGTTCTGTCCAAAGACACTGTCAGAGGCACTAGGAAGTAGGTAAAAAACTTCACCCTGCCAGGTGCGGTGGCACACAGCTCTAATTCCAGTACTTAGGAGGCCGGGACAGGAAGATCACAGGTTTGAGGCCAGACTTGGTAATTCAGTGAGACCCTCAGCAACTTGGTGAGACCCTGTTTCAAAATAAAAACTAAGGAAGAAAAGAAAAAAAAAAAAAAAAAAGCTTGGATGTAGCTTTGAGGTAGAAAGCCCCTAGGTTTAATAATCCCTGGTACCAAAACCAAAACAAAACAAACCCTTTCATC
>PVLC010001379.1:0-48684 GCA_004027655.1 Graphiurus murinus
AAACTATGGGATATGTACACAATGGAATTTTACTCAGCCATAAAGAAGAATAAAATCATGTTCTTTGCAGGGAAATGGATGCAACTGGAAAACATTATGTTAAGTGAGATTAGTCAGTCACAAAGAGTTAAGAAGCATATGTTCTCCCTAATATGTGGATGCTAGGGAGGGGATGTGGCATAGGAGGGTCTCCAGATGATAAGGAGAGACCCTCGATAAGCAACGAAGTTGATTTAATTGTAGTGGACGCAGGGGGCAGAGGGACACCCTAAAGCACATGATGTAATTACACAATCATATCAAGGTCACTCACCAAAGTGAACCTGAGGGGGAGGGAAGGGGAGAGGATTGGGGTGGGAATTGGGGAAAGGGTCAAATGAGAACTGTGTGCAAATATGTTGTCAACAACTCGTACTTAACAAAGATGTATGCTATATTGCACGAATTACTACAATAAAAAAATTTTAAAAAAAAAAGACTTATTCCTTATATGTTTATGCCAAACAGCACAAGACAACATTTTTTCAAATGATACTATTTAGTGAAATATTGCACGGTCAATAAGCATATAAATTTTTGTCAGATTACAAGGTATGGGAATATGTTTTCTTATGTATACCACTGATAGGAATTGTTGGGAGAGACTAAAGTTATATCTAAGAACCTACAAGGTCGCTTCATTATGCAATTTTTATGAACAGTCATGAGCCTTCTTATGAACATGTAGTTGACTTAAATTTTACAATATAAATAGAGGTATAGAAGTACCTCCTGGCTTTTTCATTGAAAAACTAAGATGAGTAGAAGGAGGAAGGGAGAGGAAGTGGTGGAGGAAATCAAAATGAAATTACAGTTAAGGAAAAGGAAAACTGTCTACACATTAGTGAATGTAATGTACTCTGAGCTTGAGGACTAAAGTATTCATTATTTATTTGCTTCCTCTAATGTATGATCTTGATTTTTATTCTTTTAGAGTCTACATTATTAGAAAAACTGTTATCTCTCATTAATTGTGACTTATGGCTATGGCTAACAGAAAAAAAAATCTTAAATTATTCAGACTAAATGAATTGATTTTGCCTAGTCTGTTTATATCTTTAGACTCATAATTAAACAAATATGTATTTTAAAAATAATATATTCAAAATTGAAAAAGATCTCAGAATTATCTAAAGGTGTTTACTTCAAGTATATTATTTACATCATCATCAATGAAAAAATATTTATTTTTAACCTCTAAGAAAATCACTTTTCAGTGGTGGCACAAATCTGAAATCCCAGCTACTCAGGAGGCTGTGGAAGGAGAATTGAAACTTCAAGACAAGTCTGGACAACTTATAGAGACCCTGTCTCAAAATAAAAAAAATGAAAATGGCAGAGATTGTAGTTCACTGGCAGAGCACTTACCTACCATGAGTGAGGCCTTGAGTTAAAGAAGAAAAGTAGAACAAAAGAAGAAGGGCAAAAAGGGAAGGAAGGAAGGAAGGAAGGAAGGAAGGAAGGAAGGAAGGAAGAAAGGAAGGAAGGAAGGAAGGAAGGAAGGAAGGAAGGAAGGAAGGAAGGAAGGAGAGAGAAAGAAGAGAGGAAGGGAGAGAGGGAAGAAAAAGAAAGATGCTTTTTAAGATTATTTTTTCCTTTGGTGTCTCATTATGTTATATAAAATAGCATTAAGCAATGATTAATAATTTTGACATATCTCAATAATTAATGTTATAACTTGTGTAAAAATCAAAATCATTTCTAGTTGTCAGCTCAATTCATTAGTTGTGAATCTAAAATTGTAATGGGAGTGTGTTTTGAAGGAATCTCTTGTGCACTCATTTTTTAAAATTACTATTTTGATCTTGTACAAATTGAGCTACTGAATATTCAAATAGCAGGCTAGAAAATACACACTTTTTCTAAGAACACTAAAATACCAGATGCTAAATGATCTGAGTTACTTAAAATTATTGAACATGAAGCAGTCTGTTGCCTTTAAATTACAAAAAAAAGTAAACATAGCTAAGTAGTCTGATTTCTACTTATTCAAGTCTTTTTTTTTTTTGCGGTACTGGGGATTGAACTCAGGGGCGCTCTACCTCCGAGCTATACCCCCAGCCCTATTTTTTATTCTTTATTTTGAAACTGGGTCTCACTAAGTTGCGGAATGCCTCACTAGGTAGCTGAGGCTGGCCACGAACCCGGATCCTCCGGTCTCAGTCTCCCGAATGCTGGGATTACAAGCGTGCGCCACCACACCCAGCTATTCAAGTCTTTAACTGGGCCTTAATTTATCTTCCTAAGTATTTATACTGTTACACTATTCATTCTTATTCAATTATCCCTCAAGAATATTCCCCTCTTTCTAATATCCCATGTCCAAAACCAAAGTAGTCAACTTTGTCATCTCTTCTTTGTAGGTGACAATGTATATCAATAAAAAGATGCCGTGTTTTCTTCTCTTGTTGACTCAAAAACTCTAGAAGATATAGTAACTTTCAATTATTGTACACAATGGAATTTTACTCAGCCATAAAGAAGAACAAAATCATGTTATTTGCAAGGAAATGGAGGCAACATTATGTTAAGTGAGATTAGCCAGTCACAAAGAGTAAAGAAGCATATGTTCTCCCTAATTTGCGGATGCTAGGGAGAAGATGGGGCATAAGGGGGTCTCCAGATGAAAAAGGAGAAACCCTCGAAAGCAAAGAAGTTGATTTAGCCGAGGGGGTTGGACGGGGGCAGAGCGGGGGGGACACTAATGTATATCAAGGTCACTCACTAAACTGAACTTGAGAGGGAGGGAGGGCAAGGGAGCGGGGTGGGAATTGGGGGAAGGGGTCAAATGAGAATTGTGAGCACATGTACCCTTATCAATTTACACCTAACAAAGATGTATGCTTACAATGTATGAATAAAAATAAAAATTTAAATAAAAATAAAAATTTGAAAGGGAAAATTAGAATTCTTTGAAGGAAGACAAAGGATGCTAAGTTGAGCAAATAATGACCAAGATCTGACTCAGTGCTTATTCCACCCAAGGAGGTGAATTAACAATGAGTCCTTCACTTACAGTCAAAATCATAAAAGGGAATTTGAATTTATATACTATGGGAAAATGTCATTTAGCCTCATTCTAGAATATGGATAAATTATTCACAGAGTTGTCTTAAAAGTGACTCAGATCTGTACCTTCTGACCAGCTTCTGACTCTGGTCTATAGTTTTATAGGCTCCTCAATAGCATCCTAAATAATGAGGTCCCATTTTCTCATTTCCCATTGCAAAATTTCCTGAGTTTCAAATGAACTTAGCTTTGTTAAAAGACTAGGTGGGAGAGAATCTATTTCAAGTTTAAAGAAATTGCTCATGGAACCAAAGCAAGAATTCAACTGTGTCTTAAAGGAAGGCTTGTCAATAAAACTAACAAAACTGGGAGTTTCTCTAGCTCTCAGTCTTCTAGTTCTCTGTAGATGGGCTTTTCCTGCATCTCTATTTTAATGATGGATATAGCTAAACCAATTACAATTCTCAATTTATAATTCCTCAAACATATCCACACTTTCTGGCTATCTCTTTGTCTTAGTTCTAGTTCCTGGGACAGAGCATCTGCTTGATTCATTTAAATGGTCACCTGTTGTTCAATAAATATAGCCAGAGGATGGACAGGAAGGTAACAGTACAAATTACTAGAGTATAAACTTTAGTGTGCCAGGGGGAAAGAGACTCAAAACCAGTATTTTAATTCCTATATGATCAGCATTGTGATGAGTTCTGTGGAGTAATGTGAGAAAATTTCCTGCCCTTGGCTAGATCATTAATTCATGAAAGAGGCAGAATAGACAGGTGCAATAGCATATACTTGTAATCCCAGCTACTCAGAAGGCTGAAGCAAGAGGATTTAAAGTTCAAGCAATTTAGGGAGACATTGTCTCAAAATAAAAATAAATAAATAAGAAGGACTGAGGATGTAGCTCAGTGGTGGAGCACTTGCTCAGCACCTTTGAGGCCTGTGTTCAATCTCCAGTACTGACAAAAAAGAAAAAAAGAAAGACAAAATAGGCAAAGAATATATATGAAACAGTCAGCAAAAAGAACATTATATAATATACAGTGGCATATGTATAGTGCTTATATGGACTATAAAATTAGTCACAAGAATAGATCACTTAGGATAGAACTTAATGAATAGAAGACAACTACTTAGGTATAATTGTTTCATTATCTAATGGAGGCCCATGTATGGATAAAAGAATCCAGAATAACATTCAACATACAGAAATATATTCTTATAAGATAGTTATTAACTCTTAGAGCATATAGTAAATAAAATTGTAAATCTACTAAATATTTATTAATCATCCTTCTAAGAATCCATGTTTTCACAGCAAATTGGGTCTAACTGAGGTTGTTTTGCTGGGCCTGCTGCAGTTGCCGCCATTTAGGGTCTACCATTTTCAGCAAATAGCATCTCCACTCCAGGCTCATTCTGGTTCTGATTATTCAACAAACTCTTCTCAGAAGAGTTATCCTTCAACATTTATTTATTTGTGTAGGGTTCTGGGAGTTTAATAACTTTCCTATTCCTTAAATAAACAACCAGGTTACAAAGTATGGGTCATAACAGGAAAAATGACACCTACATATTTCTTTCCTAACTTACCTGACTGCAATAAGAGTAACTAAATAAACCTTAAAGGTTCAAAGACACTAGAATACAGTATATTTGATTGATACTGCAATGGAGATTTATTTTTTCTGGTTAGCCTACCACTATGGCTTTATACTCAAAAATATTTCATGATAATAGTTTTTAAAGAAGATTTATACATACTTAACACTCCTTAAAATCAAGGGATGCCAACTTTCCTTCTTGAAAAGCAAACTATTTGAATTATAATGAAGATTTATCAATAGAAAAATATAAATTTATAATCAAACCATTAATCAGATTTAAGAGATGGCAGATGTTTTGAATCACAATACATAAGTGGTGTATGGTTTCTAACATATACAAAACAGAAATTCTGGATAATTCTTGTGATAGGAACTTAATATTCAGTTTCAATATAACAAAGCAATACTATGTCATTTTTTTCCTTAAATATACAGTGGCTACTATTTTTACCTTTATTCTGATAATATCTAAAAAATTTATTTAAAATTCAGTTATATAGATGCAGCAATTTCCTATTTTAGAAGTACAATCTTTACTCTCCAACCTAGTATCTTCTTATCATTTTATCTAATTTATAAATTTCATAGTATATATACTAAAAGTATTAAAATATTTATTACAAATTGAAATTAAGTATTGATCCTGAAAGCCTGGTTGCTTAATCATTGAGACAGAAAAAAGTACCATAGACTGTTTTTAAGCTATTCTTCTACATTGACATTGGAGTCATTATTTGGTGGTTAGTAAATGAACAACTGACATTTTGTGCCCTGACAAGGTATTCTATATGATTTATTTCCTTTTGAGAAAGGTTCCAAGTCAAGATAATTAATGTAATTTTGCTTTATTAATTGTTTAAAATATTATAAGTAAAAAATGTCCAGTTCTTGGCAATTTGTTTTTATCTTCAATATGTGTATAAATGCATGAAAATTCTTCCACCATTAATATTATATAATTTTGAGTTTTCCTTTTCTAGATATCTGAAAGAAGATGTCTGATGAAATTAATGAAATAAAATTACTATGACTTAAGTAATATTTTCCCTTAATCATTTCATGTGCTACCAAAAATTCTCCATTATATTAGTAATGGCTACATTCAAATTCCTCTTAACTTGCAAAAGTTTGGAAATCTGTTCAGCAAATGGGAAAATTCCCCACTACTTGCTTTCAAATCTTTTTCCAAACCTATATCTTTGAGCATTCATACTTTGGTCTGATTGTTACTTTTTCTCCCAGGTTAGATATGGTAGATATTCTGATGAAATGATTGGAGGGGAGTTAAGGAAGGGAAAATAAATAATAGGAAGGATGTTGCTTGAATTTATCCTTTCATGCAACAAAACTTTATTGAATGCCTGTTTTGTGACATGCTCTGATCTTAACTCTGAACACTTCAGGAGATAGACCCAATTCAAAAAGCAATTCGATTCCTCTTTCAACTCAAAATGGATCAAAGACCTAGAAATTAGACCAGAAACTATGAAACTACTAGAAGAAACCATAGGACCAACTCTTCAGCACTAATAGAGACTTTCTCAATAAAATCCCCAAAATTCATGAAATAAAATTGAGAACCAAAAAATGGGATGGCATCAAATTAAAATTTTTTGCACAGAAAAGAAAATGATCAAAATCCTAAAGAGAAAGCCTACAGAAGAGGAGAAAATCTTTGTCAACTACTCCTTGGCTAGATGACTAATATCTAGAATAAAGAACTCAAAATATTTAACAATAAAAAAGCAAATAACCCAATCCAAAAATGAACAATAGAACTGAGTAGACACTTCTCAAAAGAAGAAATACAATTGGCTAATAAGTATATAAAAAATGTTCAACATCACTAGAAATCAGGGAAATGCAAATCAAAATTACACTGAGAGTCTGCCTAACTCTAGTTAGAATGGCAATCATCAAGAATACAAACAATAATAAATGCTGGTGAGATGTGGGGAAAGGACCTCCTACACACTGTTGTAATAATAAATTACTACAATCACTATGGAGATCAGTTTAGAGATTCCACAAAAAAAAAAAAAAAGGAATGGAACCACTGTATGACCCAGCTAGAACACTCCTCAGTATCTTTCCTAAAGAACTATACTCAGAATACAATAATGATACATGCATAACCATGTTTATAGAAGCACAATTCACAATAGTGAAATTATGGTACCAACCCAGCTGTACATCAATGGATTAAAAGATAAAGAGAATGCAGTATATACACACAATGGAATTTTTCTCAGCCATAAAGGAGAACAAAATTATGTCATTTTCAAGAAAATGGATGTAACTAGAGATTATTGTGCTGAGATTAGTCGGAGTTAAGAGTGGTATGTTTTCTCTTGTTTATGGAAGCTAGAGATAAAATAAGAAACACAAGTGACTTTATTTTTTGTTTTTATTTATTTTTTTATAATAATTGGTGCATTTTAATCATACATCTTTGTTAGGTACAAGCTGATAAAGGCATATATGCACACATTTCTCATTTAACCCCTTCCCCCATTCCCATCCCACTCCCTGACCCTCCCTCCTTCTCAAGTTCAGTTTAGTAATTAACCTTGATATATTTGTGGAAGTACATCATGTGCATTAGGGTGTCTCCCCCTCCCCCCGTCCATCCCCCTCAGGTAAGTCCATTTCTTTGCTTTGAATAATGCATAAAGAGAGAAATCTATAAAATAGTTGAAGGGAGTAAGAGAGGGGAAGAGGGAGGATTGAAGAAGGAAATAGTTCAAATAATATTATGGCAACATGTGGAGGTGTTAATACCAATTTACTAACTCATATGGGGAGGGAGGAGTGGGAAGTGGGATGGGATTTGGAGAGAAATACACCAAGAACTGTATGTTGTATGTTTTTAACACATTAAACCTCACTATGATGTATAAGTGCAATGCACTAATAAAATAACTTTTTAAAAAGGCAACTAAACATGAAGTCCATATAGTATGTTATAGAGCATTAGACTAGAGAAGGAATATGTAAGCTAAAATCTGAAGTTTGAATAAAAAAGAGCTGAATGAAAAGTAAAGATTAGAAAGGAGGGCCAGACAAGATTATTATATAGGGTAGTAGATAATAGAATAAGAGGAATAAATAAGTGTGTATAGTGAAAAAACATAGTTTATAAGAAGAAAAAGAAGTGTAGTTGCTCTAAAGTTTAGAATTAAGAGAGGAAATGGTCAGAAATAATGCTAGAGAGGAAAGCAGGTTGCCAATTATACTGAGCTACATTAATCATAGTAAGTAATTTGGTGGTTATTTTATTTTATTTTTTTTTATCCATAGCGAATCCACCCAGAACTTACCTCAGCTTATCACATTCATCATTTCATCTAAAAGTACTATAAGCTACCTAAAAGCTCAAGGGTATCTTCTCAATTGCTGAAGGTTGCACTAATAAATGTTAAACCAGCATGAACTCTTCACTGGCCAGGCCAATCTGATTCTATGTTGGAAAATGTGTCTGGGAGGTTTGTTAGAGATGCCATGAAAATGCCTTAAATCCAGAAGACAAAATCAAGTGTGTACGAAGAATAATTAAACTATAATCCAAATAGGTTGCCTGGGAATCAGACAAGGCACAAGAGCAATGAAAGATATTTTGAAATTCAAGCAGTAAATGAATCTAGATATTAAAATGAGCAAATAAAATGTAGTGGGAAAGGTGTATCCATGTCTCATCCTGAGTTCCCTCAAAAGCAACACCTGAGACAACTACTTCTTGTAGATAGATTGAGAAGATTAATCTAGGGAATAGCAGTGAGATAAAGCGAAAGAGAAAAATAAGGAAAGCCTATTAAATGAATATTACTTAGTTGCTTATATCTATGGCTAACTTGTGATTAAGCCTGGGTGATCTTTTGAGAATCCTTATGAAAATTATCTCAGAGCTGCCTGCCAAGAAAACAAAGAGGAACCACATATAGATTGGGTCCCTTTCCCATTAGTGAGAGATAACTCCATGAATATGGACCCCACACTTTTGGACTGCCCATGCAGGACTGGCAAGAGAATTTCTATGGCTGTTACATGCTGCAGAGTCAAAGAAGTTCCTGGGAAAGAAGTGAGAGATAGGCATGTGCAGAGTCTGAAGTAACGCACTATTCTTTTGCATCTGCTCAAACCTTGTGGAAGCCTGGATAACAGTAGTTTGAATAAGTGCTGCTAAAAGATTGATGCAAGACACACGGAGGTGTATGATATGAAAATCTTTCAGCAGCCAATGCAAGTTAGTAGCTTCATCCTAAGAATCTGATGATTGAGCCTAGGTGAGGCAAATCATTGGTTTGGACCAGCAAATGGTTAGCAAGATAGCTATCCTTCACATCAAGAAAGGGCTCGCAAGTTTATGATATGGGTGCAGAGAGATATGTCCTCTGGGAAGTCCACAGTAAAATATGTAGTAGAAGAGGCCCAAGAATATGTCTGCCTTTAAGTACAGTCTGAAAATAAAACTCTGATGCAAAAAAAGTATACAAAATATAATCAAATCAAGAAATGCATGTGTTAATCCAGACAGGAAGAGCAAAATATTTATATTATACATATCTATGGTACCCCAGAAATAGCAGACAGGAGAGAAGACCATGGAAAGTAAACACATCATTGAAGTTCAGTGGGGAGAAGAGAAGAATGGGGGATATATTTGAAGGAATTATCTGCTTCAAATTGCAGATAGGCTCTAGATCCAGAGACCTGATGGTACAAGTGAACCTTGAGACTATGATGAAATTATTGATATCTGTGTCACTCCCAGTACTTGGGAGGCTGAGACAGAAGGATCAAAGGTTTGTAGCCAGCCTCAGCAACTTAGAAAGGCCCTCTGAAATTAATGAACCCTGTTTTGTTTCAAAATATAAAAAATAAAATAGGGCTGGGAGTGTAGCTCAGAGTCTCAGAGGTAGAATGTCCCTGGGTTCAATCCCCAGTATCACAAAATAAAGTATATATATGGACCACCTTAGGAAATAATGACAAAGGAGGGGCTGAGAGGGGCTTCAGAGCACTTCACTTCCAATGGTCAAGTGCTTGACCTCCTGAGTCTTGCTTGGCTCTGCTAATCTCCAGAGAATAGCTTCTTAAACCTGAACAGAGGGCTGGCAGAACTTCTCATGAGTCAGTCTCCATGGTCAGCTTTTGCTGCTGTGCTGACTTGTCTGCTTGCTCTCTGTCCACGTGCCCGAATGGCATGCCTGCATGGTTCTTTCATGCTAGATTTGAGTGCCAAATCCTGCCTCATCTCCATGTTTTTGTATTTTAATACTGCCTGAGCTGGCTTTCCATCTTGCCACTGCCAAACCAAGTGAGTCCCTGCATGTACAACTCAGCTACACCTTTCTTTGTGCTACTTACCTGGGTTGAACAACTACAAAATTATGATAATAACTGCTTCAAGTTTTATACTTTTTTTAAATAATGAAAAGGTTGTATATTTGTTATATGAGGAGAAAAATATGTAAAAACAGAATCAGGCAATGTTATTTTCATATACAGAAAAAGCCTCCATAGGATCTTAGCTCACCTAGTTATGAGCAGGGGCTCTGGTCCTTTCATCTGTGTGTATTTTGATCATTCTCTCTTATAATTACTAGTGTTAACCTATTGTCAGGGGTTCCAAATTTTCAACTCTTAAGGCTTAAAATATTAAGGCTGTTTTTTTACTGAATTTTGATTGTTATTTATTCTAGATACAAGTCACTTAGATGTACAATTTCCAAAATTTTGTCCTATCACTTTAGAGTGTCCATTGAAGAACAAATGTCTTGAATTTTGATAGAGTTTAGTTTACCTATTTATTTCCTTTGTGGCTTGTGCTTTTGGTGTTATTTCTAAGAAATTATTGCCTAACATATGGTCAAAGATTTATTCCTATCATTTATTGCTTCTTTTTAAGTTGTAGATAGTATATTTAGGTCTTTAACTTAATGCTTTGTATATGATGTGAGGTAGGGATCCAACTTTATTCTTTTGCATGTAAATATCACATTGTTTCAGCAATATCTTGAGCAGCCTATGTTTCAATTGCCCTAAAGGTAATTCAGATGCATACTAAAGTTTGAGGACCACTGCACTGTTGTATATTAAATCTTCTTTTCAATCATAGAGATCCTTCTCAGCACAGAATACAGGATGCTCCATCAAAGAAAGCTATTAATTCTCTCTTGAAAATCATGCAGATCACTCAAGGGCAATATTGTATGTAACTCAACATTCACAGGCAATAAGAAATCAAAACAATTTTTCATGTATTAGTTCTGAATCTTTTCAAAATGAGGCAGAAAAATTATACTGTCATAGCCTGAATATTATGTATTTTTCTACTTTGATTATGCATGTGCATAGCAGTTCCCTACCCAGCTGCCCTGGTTTAGTTAAAGAATGCACTTAATACTCTGCATCAGCAAAATTGTCTTGCAAAACCACTGGGAGACTGTTTATGTATAAGTAACAAATGTTGGGCATGTGCAAAAATCCAATTTGTTTTTCGGCATCCTATTTTATTTTCATTATTTTTCAAAGGAAAGAGTAAGAGTCTATATTTCAATGAAATAAATTGTTTTTGATGATGTGATGAGGATGTGTTTTCCCCAGCCAGCTCTATTATTATATTTTCATTCTGCCAGATTGAAAATAGATCATTTAAACTTAAATATGGTAATTGCCAAAGCCATCTGTCAAGCAATTGTGACATTCATAAAAACACATTTTTTAAATTGTTTACAATTTTTATCATTTTAGGGAGTTTCATAGGGTTTATACATTTTTGAAGAATATAACTTGCCCATGTCCTTCAATGTCTGACACCACCAAAGTGATGTTATTGTATTAAAACCTGAAAATTTTTAATACAGTTAGGACAAAATTCCTTAATCAAAACTCTTAGATATAAATACCGTCAATACTAATAGCTACTATGGAGGCCACATATTTCTGGCAATGAAATCTACATAACACAGGAGATATTTTACCAGTGAAGAAAAAGTAGCTCCAAAATATTAAACACTAATTTACCCGGTCACTTAGATAGAGATTCATAACAAATATTTGAACTAAGATCCATCAAACTCCAAAGGCCCTTCGGCTTTTCTATTCAATATGCTCCACAAATCTAGCTTTCGTTCCAGAAACATAGTTAATATATAAATATAGCAGTAATTTTTATTCCTTAAGCCAAAAATTATAATAGAAAAGGAACTCATAGTGACAGAATAAGAGCAATACCTGATTATCATCTGGACACAAGGTAAACATTTATCCAATGTGTTTGCCTTGGATAATCCTGGTTTACATGTGTTATCCAAGCATAATTATTAACAACTTCTTTACTCTAAAAAATGTCTGGTGTACTATTTAAATAATTATGTGATCATCTTCCATAAAGATTGTGCGCATGTATGTCCCTATTGCTCTGAACTTCATCATGATGTATGATTACTTTGCACTAAAAAAAAAATTGAAATTAAAAATTTAAAAGACTAGTACAAGCTATCTATCAAGACACAGCCTGTCTTCCATATAAGCTGAAACTTAGTACTATAACTCAGTGATTCATAAGTGTGTGCCTGCCTACAGGATGAAAAATATGCCATTAGAAGTATTTCTTTGGATCAAGACATCACATTTTCAAATGACCTGATGGCAGCAACATGAAATTGTATCTGTTGTCAGGCACAAATTTATTTGGTATGGATTATTTATCTAAATATCAAGCAATTACATGAAAACTGAAGCATATGATTAGTGGCCAAGATGGCAGGAAACATTGTACTCACTTGAAGGGAACAAAGGACATTTCAGTGAGGCTCCCTATTCATTTTAAATTAGCTAATAGAAACTTTATTACTTCAATAAAGAATGATGAATTCGAGAACAGGAAAAAGAAAGGCATGAGTCTAGATTAATGTATGTCAATAACTATAATGTTTTTTAAAATGTAACTCTAGCTTAGTGTGGGGAGTGAATGCCTATAATCCCAGTATTTAGGAGGCTGAGACAGGAAGATCATAGGTTCAAGGCCAGCCTTGGTAACTTAGCAAGACCATAGGCAACTTAGCAAGGCCCTGTTTCAAAATAAAAAATAAAATAGGACTAGGGTATAACCTGAAGGTAGAAAGCCTCTGGGTTCAACATCCAGTGACAAAAATAAATAAATGGTAACTCTGAACTCGATACCACTTCTACAGCATTGTAGTTCAATTGATAGACTAACAAAATTCAGTGTCATTCTCCAAAACTCCTAGGTAGATGGGAATAGAATTAATTTCCTTTAGGAAAACAGATACCTTCTACTCTAATTTACTAGTTAAGATGCTTTCCCATCTCTGAATCTGACTTTAACCTCAATATCTCACTTACAGAACCATTTTTATTTTGAGAACATTCGGTTCCTACTACATTCCTAGAGAAATAATTAGGTATTGTTCTCCACCATGGTGAAGAGCTATTGGGGCTGAGCCCACTCGGAGGAGGTTCATATTTCTAGTCTATAATTAGGCCCACAATACAAGACAATTATCCAAATTTATAACTGTGATAAATCTGTTCATGCTTCCTGGTGGCCAAAAGAAATAAAGATGGTCTATCTTGACTGAGCCTCAATAAGCTACTTTAAACAACTTCTTTATTATCCATTCACCTTTTACAATTAGAGGTGGTTATCTGGATCCCTCCTTCTAAAATGTCAAAAATTTCTTCTAAAGCACAGCCAAGTTGCAATTACCTAAAGGGAGTTGTAGCTTTTGGGTTTGGCTTTCTGCAAAGCAAGTTAGGGCAGACACGAAAGATTCCAGGAAACTATCCTGTGACACTCCTCCACTTCCCCTCCCTGTTGACAATCCAGAGGAATCCTCCAGCGAGGCAACCAGAAAGCTTTGCCTTTCTCCCTATCGATATCACAGAGCCCTCCTCAATGTGCTCCTGTCTTCTCTGAAATGATCCTGTGACTTTCAGTTAGAAAAGAAAGTGGACATCCATGTGTGTAGATCTGTTCTCCACCCACAAGTCTCTCTCACTAAAGAGGAACTAAAAGAGGAAAATTTAAAACCCAACTCAGATAACAGTTTATCTTCTACCTTCTCACTCTCTATCACTCTTATAAATTCACTGAATGAATCCTTATTTCCAAAGGTCACATGACTCCTCTATTTTCCTTCTCTGTCCTTTCTCTTCTCACTCTCTATATCTTTTCCTGTTTGAGTGTACTTCTTATGTCCTTGTACTAAATCTACAGTCATGACTTACTCTGTTTTGACACCCCTTAGAAATTGTGTAATTGTCCTTCTGCAGGAACATGAGTTTATTGTGGTATCTTTTCCCATTACAAAGTTGTCTGGAGTTACCAGTATGATCTTTGCACAGCTGAGGTCAGTCCTATTTTTATCTAATCATAGATATATCTACCAATGTGCCAGGCATAGTGGCACACACCTGTAATCTTAGAATTTGGGAAGCAGAGAAAGGAGGATCGCAAGTTAGAGGTCATCGTCCAGAATGTAGCAAGACTTTCAGACACCTATGGGAATTCTGTTTCAAAACAAAAAATAAAGAGGGCCGTGGGCACAGCTTGGAGGTCAAATGCCCCTGAGGTCAATCCTCAGTGCAACAAAAAGCTACCAATATAGCATTTGCTAGGAGCCTTAACGATATTCTGATAGCTGATAAATACATTAGTAACATCTAGTCACATCAAAGCCCTATGAGTTAGGATCTACTGATATCATCCCAACTTAACAGATAGATTTGACAACCAGAAAAGCTAGGTGCATCGTCCAGGGTCTTATGGGCAATGATAGGTAGTTATGGGTATCCACACATGACAGCCTCACTCTGTGGTATGTGCTCTGAACTGCTGATTGCCCCAGACTGTCTCAGTAAAATGTGACTTAAGTGAAATCTGAGCTTGCCAAGTTAAATGTCATGACACTGTAACACCATTTTAACTTATGCATGTATTAAATACTTGTCATCTGCAGTGGCTCCCAATTAGAACTTCTCCCCTACCTCATAACTGGCTAATAAGTAGGCCAACAAAATAAAATATTTCATAAAGTTATCCTACAAGTTATGCTAGCAAAAACCAAGAAAAGGTATAATCTGTCTGGCCTCTAAGAATAAATCACTTTAACCTTCAAGTACAAATAAACATTAGGGAGTGGCTGGGCACAGTAGTGCACATCTGTAATTCTAATACTTGAGAGGTTGAAACAGGGAGAATCACAGGTTCAAGGCAGCCTTAGCAACTTAGCAAAAGTCTGTTTCAAAATAAAAAATAAAAAGGGCATGGGATGTAGCTCAGAGGTAGAATGCCCCTGGGTTCCATCCCCAATGCCCTCCCCGCCTCAAAAAAAATTAGGCAAACTATTTCATATAACTGTGGATATTTTGTGTAGCAACTCAAGAAAGTAAGAAATTATTCAAGAACAATGAAAGTCTTTTGGAATTTAAATTTTATATTATGTCTTTCTCCTGGCAGACTCTCTCTGCCATGTTCCTTCCCCTAAGTGGTATTATTTTTAACATTCTCTTCTCTCCCTTAGCCAAACTACACATAATCCAAACAAGGAAAGTATTTTTGAAAAGGTGCACCTATGTAAAAAAATATTCAAAGTCCTTTATGTTACCATCTTAACACACTTGATAAAGAGTGTTTGCTTTTTGTAACTTTCAAGAATTTATTTTGCCACTGTATTGATCAATATATAGAAAGGCACTAATATAATTTCCAATAACAATAATTTGTCCTGAATTTCTTCCATCTGGTCAAAGAATGCAAATTATGAAGATGACTGTATAAAGATAAGAAACTATTTAAATTAAACTTAGTTTTATCATTTCATGTTTTATTTCTTTTTTTTAATTGAGTCAAATACCTGGATAAACAAAAAATATAGCAAAACAAGATTTTAGAAGCACTGTGTCAAAACCAAAAACGTTTTGAATTCTGTTCCTGTCCAACATTGGGTTCAGGGATCCATTTATTAATGGCACATGTACCGTTGCTGTTAAAAATAAGCCATTCTGCATGAGTAAGGATGAGGATCCCTTCTGCCTTGGAGGCTTACTAATCTTTTCATTCTCCAATCTCTCATCATCTCTGGTGTCTCGACTGAACACTCCCAGACATCTTTTTTTTTTTTTTTTATGGGGATGGAACCCAGGGGCATACTACCTCTGAGCTACACTCTCAGCCTATTTTATTTTATTTTGAAACAGGGTCTCACTAAACTGCAGAGGGCCTCATTAAGTTGCTGAGGTCTGACCACGAAACTGCAATCCTCTTGTTTCAGCCCCCCAAGTAGTGGGATTACAAGCATTCACCACCACGCCCGGCTTCCAGACAGCTTTTTAAGGAATTTGCTGGTCTTGCCTGATCACAGATTAGCTGTCTGCTCTCCCAGTTTAGAACCTTCCATTTGCAGAGACAATCCAAAATGTCCAAATAGCAGTGCCGCATGTAGGACTTTCCTACAGAAAAGAACCAGGGCAACGAAGATCTGCATTTTGAAAGTGACTGAAGGAGAACTCTGGAAATTAGTGAGAAAGTAATGGGAACCTAAATCAACAGAGTCAATCAGAAAGACGGTCTACAGACAATAAACAAAGCAAATTATAACACTAATCCTGGCTCCCCAAAGAGGTGAAAAGGGGTAACTCCACCCCAAAAGATAAACAGCAAACCTCCAAAATCTCCCAATCATTGCAGTAGATGGGCAGTGCTAACCTCAGGAGAACTCCACAGTCATTCATGGACTCCAAATCCAGTTTTGGAAGCTGGCTATTCTAAGGGCAACTCCCCTGGTCCAAAAAAGGAACTCACTCACATTGCCCCCCCTCCCCCCATCCTCCCAGAACCCAAGCTGCTACAAGAGCCACTGCTAGATGGCATCATACTTAGGGGACCAGCACTGGTCTGAGCATACTTCACTGAGCAGTGGGTAGCTCCCTCATTACCCTGCAGCTTCAGGATCAGTGGCTGACATCGCCAAAGCCTGAATCTCATTCATACTCCCTGTGGGAACCAGGGAAGGTCTTTTAATGCCTTGGAACTGTAGCTGATGATACAAAGGCCCAGCTTCATCAATGGCTATATAAGGAACTGTATAAGCAGTTCTAGCTGCTTTCCACAGCTACCAGCACCCAACACCCTGCATCACCTGCACTCACAATATGGGAACTAGGGAGAGTCTGCTCCCTGACCCTGACCTTGTTGGGACTATAGCTGCTGGTGCCAAAATCCCAGTTCACTCATCCCTGTCCCTTGGAACCTAACCCAATCACACTCCATGGCTCCAGAAACATAGCTTGCAGTGTCTCCAAACCCACACCACCTGCACTCATCCAGCAGGAACTAAGGAAGGTTCCCTTCCCAACCCATAGCCTTGGGACTCCAGCATCTGGTACAGAAAGTCCTGGCTTCACCCATACCTGTCTAGGAGGTTTGAGGGAAAGTTCCATTCATGTCCTGCAGCTCCAGGATAGTGGCTGCCAGATCTCCAAACCCAGCACCACCTGTACTTACTCACTCCCTGGGAACTAAGGAAATTCTCCTCCTTAGATCAGGGCTTTGAGACTACACCTGCTGGTGAAAAAAAAAAAAAAAGTCCCAACATCACATAATCCTAGCCCGTAGGACCAGGGAAGGTCCCACCTGTGTCCTTCAACTCCCACACCATGACTACTTATCTGTCATCATTCTCGCAGCCATAATCTAAAGATCTGGCCTCATAACCTAGAGGAAAGAATTTTTTTATGGTTTCAGGCTCAGTCCATGTAAAGCTGGGGACCATGGATCTCAGAACATGGCGGTGGGATGGGCTCTTTATATCACAGAGGCTGGAAGCAAGAGAAGGTGTGCAGGGGGAGGATGAACATGTATGTAATCCCCAAGGCCGTACCCTCAGGGACCATCTCCTCCAGCTACACCCTACCAGCCTACCAGATACCACCCAGGTGAATCCATTACAATGGATTTATCCACTTCTTGGATTACAGCACTCATGACTCAATTACATCAGCTACAAACATTAATAAATGAGTTCTTTAGGGGACATTTTATATCTAACTATAATAGCTACCAGTGCCATAAGACTCATCCACACTAGCACTTGCTCCTAGTGACCTAGGAACATTCTTATCCCTGGCCTGCAGCTCTTGTATTGTAGATACCAAAACTACCTGCTGCAGTGCCACACTCTATCCACAGGACCTAGGAAAAGTATGCTCTACACCTGACACCTCCCAGAGCATGGGTACCAGTGCCATGAGCCCAACCGTCACCTGTGCATGCCCCAGAAGACCTAGAAAGGTATTCACAGTCTATGGAGTTGGGACCAGAGCTGTGGTGCCAAGAGCCCTGGCAGCACTGTGCTTGTCTGTTGAGACTAGAGAAAGTATCATCTGAGTCCTGCAACTGCTTGGAAATTCTTTTCACCCCAATGTAGTACATATACCTCATAAAGATGAAAAATTATGTCTTCATAAATAAAATAGTCTATTTTTCTACCAAAATATGAAACTTGCTTGTGTAACATCCTTTCATTTCTTAAAACTCCATTCCTTCAAAAAGTGTTCTTTGGTGTTTGTTTGTTTGTTTGTTTGTAACATGTTTTATATGAAACTCTCAAGCATTATGCTAGGAATTCTAAGATAATCAAGTAGGTTTTGGTTCCCAAACATATATTTATTGGGCACATAATGTTCCAGGTGTTTATTGGGTACAGGCTGTGTGGCGCTTATATTCTAACTTGGGATAATGGTCACACTGTGCTACAATTAGGACATAATACAGTTATGACATGGAGTTTTATGGACTTGCAGAAGAAAGGAGTGAAGGAGATTTAAGATAACTTCCTAAAGAGTGTATGTCCTTGATAAAATACAAGAAGAGAAAGTCTCTGTCAAGGAAATCAATTACATAAGGGATCTCCAGGAAGAATGTACAGATGAAAGCACCAAATAACTTGCACCTCTCTAGGAAACACAAAGTGCTCCTTGTAGCTGGACCCTCACCTTTGAGGGGATAGGGAGGAGATGAGTGGTGAGAGGTATTCTGAGAGAAGAAGGCAAAAGCCATTAAGAACCTCTTCTACTGTGGAGTCTCAGGGGTGCCGCTGTTAAAGGATGATAATTATGCAGGGCATTAAAACCATCCAGTGTGAGGCTGAGATGTTTGTAGTTGTGGAAATTGTTTTAGAGATGACAATGAGCATAAGAAAGCCAGTCAAGTGGCAATTGTAATGACCTCTAACGAGGGTCAGCCCTCATTCTCTTTGCACCATAGGCAGTACAATTTTTAATTGCGAGTATGAACCTGATCATCATAAGACTAACTGAAAGAAGTTACATTTATGGACAAATCATCTAGTAGGACATATTGCTAAGTACTTATTTATTATGTTTTCTGAATTCTATCCTTAATGCAATGTATTAAAAAAATCATTAGTTTAACCCTTTGTAGGAAAATCTTTGCTGATTTTGATAATTCTGTTATTTAAAAAAATTGTTTGTTTTCTATTGGATTTCTTTTGACAATATGACTAATATGCTGCTGTGTGTCCTATAGAAGATCTTGTTAATATATAATATGTTTTAGGATGAAATGCTAACAAATACTTTCAAGGTGGAGATTCCCTTTTTATTTGAAAATTAATTATAAAACTTACCACATATCTTTTTTAGCTTTGGTTATCATGAAACACAGACCTGTCTCCTTCTTCCCCACTAATCAGAAGCTCTAATTTCACCTTCAGCAAAGTATAGGCACTGCCTCTTTTTTTTATAGTTTACCATTTTTAATAAGTGTCTTTTATAATACATTAACCTATGTTCACTTTCAAAGTAAGTAATATACAAACATGAAATAAATTATATCATAGCACCTTCATATTGGGAATTCCTAAGAAATAGCCAAAGCCTGAGTCTCATCTATTTTCCCTGTGAGAATGAGGGACTCTAGCTGCTGACACAAAGGATCAGCTTCACCCATGGCCACCTAGGGAGCTGGAGAAAGTCCTAGCTGTTTTTCACAGCTACCAGCACCCAACACCCTGCATCAGCTGCACTCACCACATAGGAATTAGGGGAAATCTCCCTATATGAGACACCATCTATTTTCACAGATGAAAAATTATGTCAAAGTCACAATGTTAGTGTTAGTCTATAGTAACATTTCTGTCCTACTTAAGAGAGACCTATTTTTTAAAAGTGAGAAACCTAGTTTTGTGATAATATTATGAAATTTTTTCTACTCGAATAAAAGAAATGTATTCATTTTTATCCACCTCCAGGGTGTATTAAAAGCGATGGCTCCTAAACAAATGTGTTTTTCTAAAAAATTTACTGCACATCAATAATATAAAAACATAACATGTTTACCACATTACCATAACTATTGTAAGTTAGAAAGCTATTATGGTGTTTTGTTTTGTTTGGTTTTTTTTTTTTTTTTTTTTTTTTTTTTTTTTTTTTTTTTTTTTTTTTTTTTTTTTTTTTTTTTTTTTTTTTTTTTTTTTTTTTTTGCGATACTGGGGATTGAACTCAGGGCATTCTACTTCTGAGCTATACCCCCAGCCCTATTTTTCATTCTTTATTTTGAAACACAGCCTCACTAAGTTGTGGAGTGCCTCACTAGGTAGCTGAGGCTGCCCGTTAACCCAAATCCTCCGGTCTCAGCCTGCCAAATGCTGGGATTATAGGCATGCGCCACCACGCCTGGCCTTATGGTGAGTTATTCTTAATCAAATCACTTGAAACTATTGTAGAAATAATTCTTAATGATTACAAATTATCAAGTACAATCCTAGAAAAACTTTGTTTCAACATAAACACTTCAATAATTTTAAGTGTCATTCTTTAATTTTGTGTAAGAGAACTTAGGATAAGCAGCTATGGTAGGAATGCTATGTATTTTTAAACATATAGCCCAGAAAGCTACAAATAATGCTGTGTAAATAGCTAAAGTCCAAGGAGAATTAACTCTTGCATGGAATTGACTACCTTCTATCTTTCAGGCATGCTCACATCTACCCTGAATTTAGGCTGTGAATATTAGTGGGGTACTATCATTCAGCTACAACTTACTAACAACACCCAAAGGGCTTTGCTCATCCCATTTATAATTTTACAGCCAACTAAATGATACCCATGGTGCACCAAAGATTGTTCATTTTTCTTGAACTGTTTTAATTTAAAATGTATGTGTCCCTATTTCCTGATTGATTTTTTTTTCCTCTGAAACGAATTTATTGCCCCAGTGTTAGGTATGCCTGAGAGAGATGCTAACCCATTTATAGTCTCAGTTATTGAGCTATTTCTCCTTTTCTGATTTCTTCTTCAAAGGGGCTAGTTTTCCCCCTGACCTTGATCTTTCTTGAACAAGTCATTATAAAGGATAAATGTGGAAAACTATGGAAGATTTTTATTTAAAAACTAGAATATTTTCATCAAATATTAGGTTTCCTGAGAAATTTGGGTCCCCAGCCCTCATATGTTTCTCTAATGCTACTCTTGTTGTTGTAGCTAATGCTCAGATCATTTAGACCAGAAAAATATTTCCAGCAGGAGCATCAGTAGTAAAAATAATACTTAAATCTTTTATTTACTCTTGTTATGCTGGCACATTGCTGTTAACTCTTTAACCCTAAATGGGCACTCCTTAAGTATTTAAAATACAATTAATTAGGCCATTCAAAAATGGAGAAAAATCGAAAGGAGTAAATGCTGATCCTAATAGAACTAAAGAAAACACGCCCATTATTAGAGGTAAAATGTTGATAAAGGCAAGAAAAGCATTAAAATCTACAAAAAGGTGAGCTATCAGGGAAAAGGGTGAAGAATGCACAAAAAGGAACTGCTACTATAGTAGAGAAATGCTCTTTTGGAACCTGTATGGTCATCAGAGATATAAAAATCCAAGGCCTCTGAAAGGCTGCCTTAAAAAAAATACATGAAATTAATGAAGACTAAATTAATGGAAGGATTAAAAAATGTGGGGTTTAAGTGAAGCATGTAATAGCACTTCTACTCTAATTCAGTTTTATCTTAGTACATATATTGAAGATTATATTAAACTAAATATATGTACCCCAAGGTCTAAGTTAATTTATGCCATATAAAAAGAATAATGAATGCAGTTGGGAAAATACAATTTATCGGCTATTGAAAGGACACAGATGAATTTGAATTTTGCTTTTGAAAGTTCTACACTATTTTAAGAGATACATTTGATGTTCCTCTGTGAGCACCAGTTATGAAACAAAGAAACCCTTAATTAGAATCAGATGCAAGATTTCTTCCAATTGCCAATTTCAGTGTCCTGGAAAATACACATTGGTTCAGCATTAAGTCTTTCATGCATGTGATTCTCAGTAACAGTCAGCTCAAAAAGGTCTGATGTTTTAACTTTGAACAATTTGTTCTACTTGAGAAGTAAGGGCATGTTAAATGATAATCAAATTTGCAAGAAAATCCAGCAGAGCAATGAAATTCTTCCAATAATGCTCAGGGCTATTGGCTCCAGCCCTTTCTCAGATATGAATCCAGAGAAGGCTTCTTCCCTCAGCAACTCGAAGATAGACCTACCAGCCTGAAGATTGCTTCACAAAAGCCAGGCAGCTGAGTGACCCTGACAGCTTCATGTAGATCATATGATTTAACTGATACCATATCCCTATAAGGAGGGCCTTACAATTCATCCCAAGTTTATAGCCAAAAATAAAAAATGGAGCCTGGGGCAAATTAAGTTCACACAGCATGAAACTGGAAAAATATATAAACAAGAGGTATTAAGCTGAAAAGCCTATGTACTCCCCAGTATGCTACCTGGAATTTATCTCTGCATCCTATAGCTCCAACACAGAAATAATCTAAAACCTCAGAATTTTGGTGAGACTGTCCATGAAATCATTCTGTAGAGAACCACTGAAATTATGCATTCTATACAGGTTAAAAAATAAGAACGTTTACATGCTATTGAATCTTTTTGTTTTACAGGACTAGACATGATTTTCACATATAAATAGCAATGTTTTGTGAGTGTTCCTTTTTGGGGTTTCTCACATATTTGAGTGATTGATCACAGGTTTACATTGCAGCATGAACCTGCTATTTTAAGTTGAGCATTTATAAGTAGTGACAAAGTATCATTCACTGGAAATTTGGGGATTAATAATGTCTTGAAAGATGGCCAATGTGTTCTGTTCATCTCGCTTTCTTCAAACTGTGAGGACAACATGTTCTAAGCACAAGCCACAATCTTTCACAAGCAGAGACCTGAAATAAAAACATGAGTCACAGAAAATGTATAATAAGTGTGACTTACTCTTCCTGCATACTACATAGACTTGGAAGTACTCATTGAAGGGGTAAAAGAATTCCCCATTAGTCAGAGAAAATAATTAACTAAACCATTAGCAGAAGAGTGAACACATCATTTCAACATGACACATCACATCTCTGGGGAGGATACCTTCTTCTGAATGAAGCATGAGGATTTGGAACTGTACTCTCCTATACTTAGTTTTAAGTTTAGATGCACATGTAGAATACGAGTCATTCATGCCATGCATGTGCCAGACCCTACAGGCATTCAAAGATCAATAAGACTCAAGTCATGCCCTGAGAAACTTCTTATTTACAAGGACAGACAGAAATTCAAACTATTATTATTATAGTATAATCTGATAAGTGTCATTATAAACTTACAACAATATTGGGGAAGTCAATACTGCAAAAAAAATTGCCTACAGATACTGGAAAAGCATTCACAATTAAAACATGTTATACAGTATATAATGAAATAACTCATATAAAGAGGAGAAATAACAAGACTAGGAATGGATCTGCCATATAACCCAGCTATACAACTCCTCAGTATCTTTCAAGAGAAAGCCAGAATACTCTAGTGATTCATGTATATACATGTTTATTGCAGCACAACTCACAGTAGTCAAATTGTGGAACCAACCTAGATGTCCATCAACAAATGAATAGGTAAAGACAGTGTAGTATATACACACAATAGAGTTTTACTCAGCCACATAAAAAAAAATCATGTAATTTGTGAGAAACTGAATGGAACTAGATAATATTATGCTAAGTGATATCAGCCAATCTCAGAAATCCAATGTTCCTGTGCCTTTTCTCATATGTAGACATGAGAGAGAAAATAGGAAACAAAAGGGACGAATATATAAGGGGGAAAGCCAGTAGAATAGTGTAAGGGGCCTGGGAGAAGAAGGAGGGGATGGGGAGAAGGAGGGTTAAGGAAGGAAACACTTCAAATAATGGCATATCCATATATGAAGGTATCACTAGCAATCTCACTAACATGTACCGGGAGGGAAGAGGGGGGAATGGGGTGAAATGGAGAGGGAAGTATGCCACATAATGTGTGCATGTATGAATGTGTCACTTTTAACCTCACCGTGATGTAATATTACAGTGCATCAATAAGGGTATTTTAAAAATATAAGAGGTAAGAAAAATGTAAAAGTAACACTCAGGGATGATAGTTTCAATGAGCATGAAATGGGTAGAAGATGAAAGTGAAGAAGTTGAGAATGTTCCTTCCTGTGAAGTGCTCCAAATCCCAGGATGGCCCTTAAGTATGTCGCACCAGCCCTGAGGCCACCTTCCAGGGTAGAGGGTCTCATGTTAAAAATATGTAAAACTCATGAGGATTTAATTAATTGAAAGCTTACAAAATATAGACTTTAAGTGAAACATGCTTACATTCATATATGTGCACAAAACTTTGCTTTTCAAAGACTGGTTTCTAATCTTATTGTCAGAGACTCTAACAACAGAAGGTCTGGAAAGGGGCCTGAGAAACTGCTTTTTTTTTTTTTTTCCGGTACTGGGGATTGAACTCAGGGGCATTCTACCTCTGAGACACACCCCCAGCCCTATTTTTTATTCTTTATTTTGAAACCGAGTCTCACTAAGTTGCGGAATGCCTCACTAGGTAGCTGAGGCTGGCCGTGAACCCGGATCCTCCGGTCTCAGCCTCCCGAATGCTGGGATTACAAGCGTGTGCCACCACGCCTGGCTCGAGACACTGCTTTTGAGATTCACTTTCAACAGAGGGATGTGCTGGATGACTGCCAAGCACACTTTGGAAAGTGTCGTCCTGCAGCTTCAAGGTAGGAGGCAGCATCTCCAGAACTCCCACAGCCTGTGCAGATTGGTTGAGAGAATCAAGGGAACAGCCCAGTCTCCAACACTGCTGGAAAACAGTTCCATCACCTATCTACAGAGAATAGGCTCAAGGGCTTTAGCAACTATACCTACAAATTGGAGGTGGGAAAATGTTTCTACTAGGTTTAGAACAATAACTCTCCAATTTCAGTACACATAAGAATCATCCAAGATATTCTTAAAAATGCAGGTGTCCTACTCCCCACCTGCAGAGTTCCTGATTCAGTAGGCTCAATGATGCCAAGGACTCTGCATTTTTAATGTTATACATCAGTGATTCTCATGCAGATAATTCTCTAAGGACACTGTAAACCTTTTTTCCAATGGGATCCTTGCAAGCATTTTACATTAAGGTTCCTATCAACCTTTGTAAGAAGTCTTGTTTGATTTATAGCAGGTCTGCCTTGATTTTATTTTAGGCCTCAAGTGTCTTATACACATTAAAGTTCTCAGATAAAAGTGATGAGATAGATTAATCTAGTTTGACTATCCTTTCCTTTATATGATGATTACTTAATATACAAATGTTTTTCTTCTTTAGCATAATAATTATCTACATGAAGAGTAATTTTCTTGATCACTGTCCTCTATGGTTTTCAGGTAATTACCAGGGGAAACCTGTTCTCATTTATCACGTTTACTTCTCAGTGAGTTGTGATCTCCAGCCAGATAGAGATTAGTTTCATTTGGGTGAATGGGTGTCAAAATTTTGAATCAGAAATCCCAATTAGGAGCCAGAAAACAAAAGTAGATGCACACTATAATAATTCAATATTAGAGAAATTTACAACATAATTAGATTCCTGTCTGTTCTACAGGAATGGATTGTAAAGATTATATTTCTCACTAGCAAAACTTGAGTTTGATATTACTGCACTAAATCAGAAGGTTTCAATGTCTATTTTATTGAATATATATTATTTATTAGCTCAACAAATTATGTCATTGTAGACCCAGAGTAAGAACCTAAGCTGTATATGCATGAAAACATGGGTATGTTTGGGCAAGGATGAAATGACAGGGCAATGAGAACCAGAGTTCTTAGTTCTGCCAGAAGTCCCCAGTCATCTTATAGTTGGCTGTCCACTGGGATCCCAGCAGGAATCATAAACCTGTCTGTCTTGTTCAGTTCTCCATCCCCAGCCTCAAACATCAAGTCTGACATATATAGGATATGTTTAAGAAGATATTTAAGTCAAACCCTCCCCCTGAAAAAAACAATGACTACCATTTGGTCTTCCAGAGAGTGTCCCTAATGGAGGAGGAGAAAGAGGTAAGATATTCTTGATCATGTAGGTTCATTCCTGGCTTATAGACTAGGGAAACATGAACTGCATTTCCATTGAATTTCACTCAAAATAATTTTGGGCTAATTATGACTTGTTACAGTTAGATATAGAATGGCCCCTTAAAGATCTCATAAATTGGTGTTTGGAGTTGATGTAATTGAGTCATGAGGGTCATAGTCCTAGCATTGTGATGGATTTATCTAAGTAGTGGCTTAGGCCAGTAAGGTGTGGCTAGAGGGGGTGGATTCCTGGGGATGTGGACTTGAGGTTTATATATGGTTCCTCCTCCCCTAACCCTTTTTCTTGCTTTTTGCCTCCATGATGTGAGGAGTACAGTCCATGTGCTTTCCTTCTCTATGCCTCCCAACACCATGCTCTGAGATCCACAGTCCTCAGCCTCACATGGACTGAATGCCAAACCTTAAGAAAATAAATTTTCCTTCTTCTAAGTTCCTCTAAGATGGTCAGTCTTTTAGATTATAGTGTAAGAATGCTGAATGGAACAAAATTTGGTACAAGGGAAGTGGAGTTGCTACTGTAACTAAGTCTGACCATGTGGATTTTGACTCTTTGGAACTGGTTTGTGAGAGGAAATTGGAAGGGTCAGAATGTGACTAGAAAGGCAGATGATAGAGACTGTGTCCAGGAGATTCTGTAGAGAAAAGATGACTCCATAAGGAAATGGAGAAGAGGCCACATGTGTTACACTTTGACAAATAACTTATCTCATTTTGCCCATGTCCTAAAACTTTTTATGAGGCCAAATTTAATGGTGGACTAATTAGTAAACTCATGGGGGAAATCTCAAAAGAGCAGAATATCCAAATATGAATATTGATGTCCACGTTCAGTGAACTGTACACTGAATTCCAAGAGCAGAAAGTAAAACAGAGACTTAATAGATTTGTAGTCTGGCCAGAAAGTATATGTAAAGTTGGGCTCAGAGAGATGATGTTATGGGAGGAAGGAAAATGGCTGATAATGGAGGCTGGGCCAGCAATGACCATGATGGAGGAGGCAGATGGAGTTAGGATAGGGACAGCCCAGATGAAGTTGGGGCAAGGGGCAGCCCAGATGGATTTGGAGCCAGTGGTTGCCTGGATGGAGGAGGCCCAGGGGCTATGATTAAAAAGGCAGCAATTATCAAGGAGAGCATGACTACCTTTTTCTGTTGATGGCACATCTCAAGCCCACATAATGATGTATTTGCTAGAAAAGGGGGGCCATGGAGGCTTCCCCCAGATTTCAAAGAAAGGTCTGGGAAGTGAGGCAATGTGTGGCAGGGTCAGAATCCCTGTAATCAGGCCAAAATGGGGTAATTTGTGAAGCTGTAAGGGTGAAACCAAGGTTGTAAGAAAAATCCCCTAGATTCAGAAATGCCAGAAACGTGGAATGACTGCAAGGAAAGTCTACAAGCTGATAGCCAAGGAGCCAGGACGGAAGAGGCAGTAAGCTATCCATTAGAATTAGCCAGGCCACAGTGTTAGGAATGCCAAGGCCCCTTGGAGATTGCTTCTCATTGCCATGTGCCTCAAATGCCAGAAACTGAGCTGAATAATCTAAGGTTTTCCCTGCCAGATTTTGTTACTTTTTGGTTCCATCCCTTCTTCCTATGATCCTATTCCTCTCTTTGGGAATGAAAATGTTTACTCTTTGCCATTATATATTAAATGCATGTAACTTGCTTTTTATTTTGATCCTTATTGTCTTTTATAGGGGCTCAGAAGAGTTCAGTTTGAGTCTCAAAGGAGACTTTGGACTTTGGGACTTCTGAATGATGCCAGATCTGTTAAGACTATGGGAATTCTTGGAAATGGACTAAATGCATTTTGCATTCTGAACTGGGCATGAGCTTTTCAGGGCCTAGGGTGGAATGTTATAGTTAGACATACAAAGACCCCTTAAAGAGCTCAAAAACTGGTGTTTGGAGTTTATGTAATTGAGTCATTAGGATTGTAATCCCGGCAGTAGATAAATTCATTATAATGGATTTATCTGGGTGGTGGTGTAGGCCAGTAGGGTGTGGCTGGAGAGGTGTGGCCTTGAGGATTATATGTGGTTGCTCCTCCCCTCACTCTTTCTTGCTTCCTACATCCTTAATGTGAGAGCAAAGCCTTGCACTCTTCCTCTGCCTCCTACTTCCATGCCCTGAGATCTGCAGTCCCCAGCCTCACATATAAGAAAATAAATGCTCTTTCCTCTAAGTTACATGATCAGCCTTTTAAATTATAGCTGCAAGAATGCTGACCAGAACGTGACTTGAAAAGTTTATTTTAAAAACTACTTATAAATGTGAATGTCACTAATACCATATCTTTTCCCCTGGCTCACCTTTAAACAACAATATATTTTAGACTTAATGCCTCATAAAAAGGGGATTTGGGGTTGGAGTAAGTATGGCAGCAATAACTTTTGCAGTTAACCTTCATGAGGAGCCCCAGTTCTCTTTTTCCATGTCAAAGGAGTATATTTTTACTAGTTCATGCAAAATGGTTATAATCACTTATAGGCCTTTACTAAGTGATCCATACCTTTGTTTATTAAAATAACCAGGAAATTAAATGGCAGATATAATAAACATTCTCAATTACACTGAATTTAAAAATAGCATGTTAGTAGTTGTCGCTGTTGAGTCTGCTATGATAGAATACCACAAATTGGGTATCTTATAAACAGTAGAAACTAATTTCTCATAGTGCTGGGGACTGGGAAGTCCAAGAACAAGATACCATAAAATCTGGTGTCTGAAGAGAGCCCACTCTCTAGTTCATAAATGGCACCTTCTGACTGTGTCCTCACATGACACAAGGGGTAAACATGTTCCCTTGGGGCTCTGTTATAAGGACACTATGCCAAGGCCCTGATGACCAAATACTTCCCAAAGACTACACCTCCTCGTACCATCATCTTGGATGTTAGGACTTCAACATATGAATTTTAGAGGGACATAAACATTCAAATTTATCAGTAATAAAATTACTTTTTTTAAGCAAGCAAACAAAAACAAAATAATTGGACTGAGGAGGTAGATCATATGCTTAGATCATATGTCCAGTTCCCAACACCAGAAAAAGAAATTATTCATGCTTATGGAAGGTTTTATATCCTCTTATCCTAGGGAAGAGGATTTTAGAGGATATAAAAACCTCAATGGTTTGCTTGAAAACCTAGAGCTATACTGAGTTCTTCCTCAGTGGCCATTTTTACAGTTAATAAAAGATGGCAATTACTCAAGGCTAAATACCTTAAAAATCAAAACTCCAAAGAAGACTATTCTTCCCTATCAAGTGACTTTCTCACACTCTCTACTGTTCTTCAGAATACACCATGGTAATAAACTGGTTTTTATAATCTTCCCAGAATATATGAGAAACAATAATAATAGTAGAATAAAAAAGTAAAAGGCATAAAAATACCTTTACGCCTCTGTTAACTCTTGCCTCTTCCACTCTCCACACAGAAAACAAAATAAATAGATTTGGATAATAAAAATTTATGTAATGTCAGTATATTTTAAGTATAAAAAGGTCTATACAACTGTGATTGGGTTTAATATCATAAGAAAGTCATCAAGATTTGCATGAGAGTACTGATTTATTAGAACTACTCCCTACCCTACATGGCTTTAATAATTGAGTCCAACATATGATTATATTTACAAATACTGAATGAGTCAAGTTTTCTTCTGATTAAAAAAAAAAACAAGAATGAGCTTTCTGAGTCATTGTATCATCACAAATTGATGCTTTGTTTTGAATATTGCAAAGCAGAAAATTGCAGCTGACAATGCAAAAGAGTTGTTTTAAAAATAATCATTGGCAGCCTCATTAACAAAACAGCCATATAAATCTCTAATATTAATGACTTTGGGGGAAAAATAATTCAAAAATAATCGCCTTGTTCTTAAAAATACATTTCTTTTCAAGTCTTTTCAAAGAGATAATGAGAGAAGATGAATAAATGCTCGTATTCTTTCAGTCAGATCTATTATGATTCTTATCTAAAAAGACATGTAGTGAAAATAACACTTGTCTTTTATTTGTCTAGCATAATTAGCTAGCTTATTATATTCTGGAAGAATTTTATGTGTCATCTCATCCTGGGCTTATAAAAAGCCTTGTTATTTAGAACAGTATATTATGATATCCATTTGGGATATATAATAATAATTAAAGATAAGAAAGTAACAGCTGAGAAAAGCAAGTCTCAGAATACTGTCATTTAATCGTTCAAAGATATGTATTAACCACTTGTAATATTTATAACATTGGGCTTCTCCCTTTGTAGGCATCAAAGAAATAAGAAAATGTGGCCTCCTCTATCCCTCAGTAACTTCCAGTTTCCTTTATATTCTTTCCTTTGATCCAAGTGGCCCCAACAGGGGAAGACCAATAGCTACAAATGTGAAGGAACCAGATAACTTTAACAAACTTGTTTTAAGTCATTCCACTTTTAATAAAGTTGTACTATTTCAAATCCCATTTTAACATAACCATTTCTCAAGACAAAATAATCTAAACACTGTAAAAAATATATATTGAATTCTTGCACATTTTCATATGCAAAACATACTAAACATACTGGGGAAATATTCATTGAGATGATTAAGGAGATTGAATCTTAAAAGATGTGAAACATATAATTAAACGTTCAGTGAAAAAGACTAGCAGCCAGCAATCTGCCACAGGACATTCATATTGGGTTCAAAGACTCAATTTAGTAAATCACTGAGTAATATCATTTGGAAAACTGTAATTGCATTTTGGTTTTATTTAATGTACTAGGAAATGGCTCTGCATGACATTTCATTTTGGTAAACAATATCATTTTAGAAATCCTTGCAGTTTCTTTCACAAATTCTACACATGGAACTATAGTCTGTTCACAAGTTATTTGAGTAAACATATAAAATTCAAGCTTTTTAAAAATTACAGCATTTTCTTCTTAAAAGATCTATGTTGGGTTTCCTAATTTAACTGTGATCATAAGATTTCCAGTGGGCAAGCTTGGTTTTTCAGAGTGAGATAATCCCTCCTGAAAGTTAATTAACTATTTCTTCCATAATGTTCATTAATTTTATATTCACTGACAATTCTTCACAAGTATATGTCCATTTTCCTATTTCAGAAGGATTTGTCTACATGCTCTTCACACACAGTAAGTAAAGCCATCTCATTACCAAACATATCATTCTAAGACACTTAAGAATATCCGGGATGGAAGCAAGGGATAGGAACAGAAACAAAATTGTGTTTGGAAAAAACACAACTTCTGAAATTCGTTAATATTCTATGTAACACTCAAATTTGGGAGGAAGAGGCATGACTGTACACTCAATATAATCTGGCAAAAGTACCCAACCACCTACAAAAGTGAGTCAGTATTGTTATTAGGAACTCTAAACAGAGAATTTGTTTTCATATTCATGTTTGCCTACTATGCACCTAAGAACAGAGTCATCACTGCTGCTCCATTTCCAGTAAATGACCTATTACGTAGGTCCAATAAAGTAGCTCTAAGTTCTAGAGGGATAATAACCTAGTTTTCTTCATTTGAAACTTCTAGTCCAAACATGTGTATTGGAAGATTACTTCCCCCTTGATAATTTAGTTTTGAAATTTAGTTCACATATTTCTAAAAGTTATTGAAATGTGGGTGGATTCTGTGTTTCTATTAAGTTGGTGTGTTAGCCAGCTTTCCATTGCTATAACAAATATATAGCATTCTCTGTGGTCAATATCATACTTGTTACTGAGGAAGAAACAAAGTAGTAAATGCATTTTAAAATGTGTATGAGAAAATACATTATGATTGGGCCTTTGTAAAGGAATAAATACTTAATCAAAAATAAGCAAAAAGCCAGGCCTGGTGGTGCACGCTTGTAATCCCAGTACTTGGGGAGGTTGAGACCAGAGGATCCAGTTTTGCGACCAGCCTCAGCTACTTAGTGAGGCCCTCCGCAATTTAGTGAGACCTTGTTTCAAAATAAAGAATAAAAAATAGGGCTAGGGATATAGCTTGGAGGTAGAATGTCCCTGGGTTCAATCCCCAGTACCACAGGAAAAAAAAAAAGCAAAAAAGTTCCTCCTCAAGAAAATTAATGTTAATAATCATTTTAATGCATTAAAATGTCAGACATGAATAGAAAGAGATGAAGTGGCCCATGAATATCATATTTCCAAGGTATTTTAAAATTCTGTCCATTGCCATCCCACATTTTTACATTGCTCTAAATCTTAAATTTAGTCCTGCACACATTCTAGTGTAATCTAAAATTCTAACCCACTCATATATATTAATAACTACACTACTTGGAATCTACATCTATGATGTAAGATATTAGCCATACAATTACTAAATATGGACAAACATCTAATGCCAAGCACTTCTTGTACTAAAGAACATCTTTTACTTAGAAACATATGTCTCATGCATATGAACCTGTGATTCTTGAAATAAGTAAAATCAAATTTTTTTAACAAATTTCCTTTGTGCTGTTTGTTTCTTGCCAGATAAATCATTCGTATTAATAGCTCCTAAAGTTAAGGTCAGGATTAATTTCCTTCTCAAAAGTTGTAGACTTATTTTATTTAATTACTCTGGAAAAAGAAGCAAATGTTAGTATCTTCAATACCTTAACATCTTTTCAAAAAATGTCAGAGTAGGGCTCAAGGAATGGGGGAAAAACATAAACCAGAGACACTGACCCCATTTTATGAAGATGAAGAAGGAAGAAGAAGCCTTTGCTCAACAGTGTTAGCTGGATATAAGAACCAGCTCCCTGCCTCTTGTCTTTTCTTCATGCATCTCTTTTTCATTCATATCTTGTTTTTTCTAGAGGTCCAGGTGCTACTAGAACTTCGAAACCAGAATGGACTGTTCTATGACAACATACACATAAATCAAGTTATGACATTTAGAATTCCAAGTGTGGTTATATTGACCAATTGGGTATATAAATTCTGAATTCAAAAATATAATTATCTTTATATTGCTTTTAGAATATGATGTTATTTCAAGATCTGGAAAATGTCCCATGATTCCAAATAATAAAAAAGCATCCTTCCTCGCCTACTGACCAGTATAATATTTCCCTTTAAGGGTAGAAATTTATGTTCTTTATTTTCTATGCTGGGGGAAAGAAAGAATAGGATAAAATATTTAATGTGTGCCTGAAGAGGGAAAAACATGGGGACATCAAATGTTGCAAGGAAGCCATATCTTATGAAGACTTCAGCTACACAGAGGTTTTAGGAAACTTTCCTCTGAGAGGTAATGTTATCACCTCCTCTTTTTTTTTTATTGTTTGAATACATGTTTCTCATTTACGTCACCTTTGAAAATGTACTTCTATCTTCCTAAAGCCACAGCAGTGGTCTATTCTGCATGTACCTCAGTGTCTCTGAACAAGGATAAATTATAACTGTGATCAAGTATGTAAAAGGATCCAAAGTCCACCTCTGTCACTGAATTGTGTGCCTTAGAAAAAGTACAGTGCTTCTGAGCATCATCATCTGCCATGTGAGAGGATGGTAGAAATGTATTTAGACTCACTACAAGAGTAACTGAAACAGTATGGAAAGCACTTAAGACATCACTGCCTCCAATGCATGAAGTTAGTGTGTTTTTAAATGTACATTCAAATACAGCACAAGCCTTCCCTAATCCCCTCCCAATCGGTGTTCTCCCTCCTCTCTTTCAATAACTCCTTCAAATCACCTGCTCTATCTTCTTATATAATAAGACTAGCTCTATGTAAGTAAATAAGAAACCAGAAAAGAGAGAATGGAATTTTGTCTTTATCAAATGTGTTTTATTGGTGCCTTATATATACTTGTAGAATAATACATGTTTATTAAAAAGACTAACAAAAGCAATGAGAATTAGATCCCTCACAATCTAAAGATATGTAACTTTTTTGTATTTATTTGAATTGAATTGTATTTCTATGGTGACTAGAAGGAAAATCATGCCAGAAGAGCAATATTTGAACTCCCTGCTTCTGAAGGATAGGTCCATGAACTCTTTTACCTGCAGAACTGATGGTATTGTTGGTCATGCCATGGATCTTTGTTTTGAGAAAAGATTTAACCACTGGTATGTGCTGGATATATGAGGATGATGGGAAGGGAAAGAAAACTATTATAAAATAACAAATATAGGGTTTTAAATTTATGTGAGCAATCTGTAAGAGACAGGGTGAAGGACATATAGAATAAAATGATAAATGTGAGGAGATTCAGAAACTGCAGAATCAGAAAAGGAGAGATGAAGGGGGCAAGAGGAAGAAAACATCACGAAAGCAAGAAAGTCCTACAGAACTTTTAATAGCTATGTCTAACATGCATTTTAATTTATTATTAAGCAAATAATCTATTTGAATATTTGAAAACCAGGGCAAAAAACAACAAAAAAAGAAAACCAGGGCAATCTAGAACAACTCTACAAGCCAGATGTGGTGGCACATGCCATAATCCCAGTACTTGGGAGGCTGAGATATGAGGATCTCAGGTTTGAGGGCAGCCTCAGCAACTTAGTGAGATCCTGTTCCAAAATTTAAAAAATAAAATAGAACTAACATTACTTTTTATTACAGTTAAAAATATAAATGTTTTTAAAGAGAAATTAAATCAAATATTAGTAGAAACCCTGAAGTATTTTCATGGAACATTTGGAATATGAAGAACACAATTTTAAATCTATAGAAATGATCACCATCCATTAACCCATGCTATCTATAAGGCTACTTATCTTGATAAAACTGGCAGAAGTCCCCTGGGTTAAGTCATCAGTACAAAAATTAAATTAGAAAGAACAAAATATAATGTTTTGTTAATCCTTCACAAGCACAAAGGGATAGTGTAACAAATAAATTGTTTAATCTATGATATATATGATTTGTTTTCCTCATGGCTTTAGAGAATCATGAAAATATTCTTTATTAAGTAATTCTTTGAAAAGAGCCTGTGTATGGTTTTCATATAAAAAAGCACTTACTCATTTTAAATGAAGCTTACAATGTTTATTGCAAGAAAATTCCAGAGGGCGAACTGAATCTGCAGATTATGTTGAGAAAGGTATTTTTAATCAGATTCAGAAAAAATATATCAGTCAAGACCATTGCCAAAGCTAAAACTGTGCACTAGCAATAAAATTTTAATATCCGTTTTATTCCAAAATTGCTCAGATTCTCATTTGGGGACAAACTGAGAATTTTAAGCATATAATTTGCAGCAATATACATGTCCTAAAGACCATCCTTAACTACGATATTGTCATCCTATGTCAATGTCACTTAAGTATTCTATATGCAATCTGGATTCCTTGGTTGAGTGCAGTTATTTCATTCTATATTCATACTTTTCTAAGCAAAAGTATTTTATTTTAAGTAGAGTTAACAATAGTTGGTACAACATGTAAGGATGGTACAACATCAGATTAGATTGGAAACTCAGACAAGCATTGCTGGCTAACTCCAATCCCATCTATGGCATGCATCAAGTCTACTGGCCATAAATCTTACCACGTTGTCTTTTTCCACATGTCTGAGAAGTAGTTAAATTGGTACACAATTCACCACAGAGATGCAAAGTAATTATTATCTTTAAATATTACATAAATAGATAATTGTTTAACATCAAAAAATGGTGAGGAGTTTGATCCTGGCCTGGAAACAAAATGTAATTTGATTTGTGAGCTTAAAACTGGTAGTAACAGTGATTAATAATCATTTTTATCTCATATAACCTGCCTAATTTGTACAGCAAAGGATTTTGTAAATTGATGAGTCAATACAACTCCTTTTGAAGATTAAAATTGAGTACCTGAGGCCCTCAGTTTATTACATTCTATAAGTTCATATATTTATAAAATGTTGCAGTAGTTAGTCAATATCCAAGCCTACTTTCTTGGACAAAGAGATGGCATTCTGAAACTGAAAAGACATTTTTCTTCACTATTTCATAAATTTCTGGATGGCACATATTCTTATTCTTCATTTATCCCTAAATCCTTTTATAGTAGACTCACAATAATAATCTGTTGACTTTGATAAATGCATAAAAAGGTTCTTCTTAGCAGTATCCTTTCCTGTGTGTTTATTGCGAAACTGAATTCTGGAAGCAGCCAGTTCATTCCATGCCAAATGTACTTGAAATTGTTATGTCTGTTTAGTGCTCAATAGAATTTTCACAGAACACAAAAAGAAATTATTTTACATTTTAGTCTTCATAAAAACTATTTGAGTGGTGGTATTATTAACTGCTCCTGAGAGAAGAGAAAATGGAGGCTCAGAGGTTTGCCCAAACCACAAAATTAGATAGCAAGTGGTGAAATGAGTCAGAACGTACTCTCCTTACTCAAACCCAACACCATTTCTACTGCAGTATGCTGCACTGTTCAACTTACAGAAAATTCACTCTAAAGTAAATTATACTGAGGATTAGTGCCTCTTTAAGAAATTTGGCTGTTAATATCATAAAAATGGCTGTGATATTAAGATACATATTAGTAAACCTTAAAACAGATATTGAAAAACAGAAGTCCATTTTAATCATATCTAGTCCCAATCACTAAAGTACATTTATTTCCACAATGTGTCTATGTTGATGAATTTCAATAAACATTTGGATTATGATAAAATATTTTTAAAACAGATTGTATGTAAAATTGTCTTCAGTATATAACTAGAAATGTCACTGATTTTCACTTATTATAGTCTAAAATTATATATGTAGAATTCAATTTCCCTATCCTAAAATTTTATTAATGCTAAAAATATTTGTTCAGCATTAATGTTTACATAATTGTTTTAAATTTTTTTCATACAAAATATTCAGTTTCAGGTAATTAATAATCATTATGCAATTTATAATATCTTAAAGCATTTTATTTAGAATCTAAAATAATATTTCATATAAAAATGCAATTTCCTATATTCTGTCAAATAGCAAATTATGAAGAAATTATTAAAAGGGAAAAATGATTATCAAAGAGGCAATTCTATCACAAATGGTTTGCTATCTCCAACTGCACACATTCTTCTCCTGAGATTGATGATATTAACATAATTCCTCCTACTAAATTATATATAAGGAATCAATTTTCACATCTTCACTGGTCCAGTATAAATGGGTGACCAAGTCTTTATGCAATATAAGATTTCCCATATCATTTCATTCTTACTTGATAATCCCCACCTAAATGGGCATTACAAAGTCCACCATTATCTGGCTATATCCTAGTGTTTTAGCCTTACAGCCTATTCTTTTGCTCTTGGGTACTTTGTAGTCTAGTCAAACTAGAACGATTTATATTTTGAACATCCTTCTTTATTCCTTTAAATAGGATTTTTTCCACCACCTAAGCTACTCTTCCTCTATTTCTACATATTGAACTCTTGTCCACACAAATCCTATGCTCTTTGACCCTCCCCTGAGCCCCACTTTCCACAAATACCCTAGATGAAGAAGACAAGAAAGAATGAAACCCACATTAGTTAATAAATAAGAAATGCGCATAGGTATTTTCCTAAGCTTAGTGATTTACATATATGAATTCAGATAATAAAATTGTATTTTGCCATAGTTTTATTTCTATTTTTGGATATTTTTACTTTAGTCTGCTGGATTGCTCTTTAAGAACAGAGTTGTGGGTTTTAGCAATGTTCATCAGTACACTCCGTTGTGTTCTGGGATTCACCACTGTTCAACAGTACTCAGTTGTCCCTGTGCCTTGTCATCTTTCCCAAACTCTCAGACAGTTTGCACTGCCTCATTTGTAGACCATACCCTTACAGAACTCTACTACAATTTTTAGTCATAAAGTAAAAAAGTAGCTTCTATTTCTTTTTTTTCTTTTTTTTTTTTTTTTTTTGCGGTACTGGGGATTGAACTCAGGGGCATTCTACCTCCGAGCTACACCCTCAGCCCTATTTTTTATTCTTTATTTTGAAACCGGGTCTCACTAAGTTGCGGAGTGCCTCACTAGGTAGCTGAGGCTGGCCGCGAACCCGGATCCTCCGGTCTCAGCCTCCCGAATGCTGGGATTACAAGTGTGCGCCACCACACCTGGCTAGCTTCTATTTCTTGAACACTATAAGTAAAAACCATACTAAGTACTAACTTGGCATAGCCTGAAAAAGATTCTATAGTACAAATATTACCGTTAGCCTCATTTTGTACCTGAAATAAGTAAGGTCCAGAGAGTTGAACAACTTGTCTAAGCTCACCTAGTTAGCTAACCTACATTTGTCTAACTCCAATTCCTATGCTCTAGGCAAACATGCTTGTATTTAGAGCCCCAAATTTGCAGAGGCTAGGAGGATCCCTATGACTGGTTGATAAACATAGGCTCAGGTGTCCATCAGTGCATGATAAGACTTTCTTCAGCCTCCAGAATCCTGGATGAACCTAGCGGACAGCACCCAGCTGATGCCAAGGTTGGATGTCGATGAACCTACTGCCCCTCCTGTGTCCAAATTATAATTTGGCAAAAAAATTAAATTGAAATAATCAGTGTGTTGGTATTATCTCTTATTTTTATTCAATCTAAGCATAAAATACTGAGTCTTGAAAAAAACTAAAGAGAAATGAAAATTTGTCTCATAATTTAGTGTTTATCTGTTCTTTAAAAGTGTTAATAAATCTATAATAAATAATAAAGCCATGTTTTACAAAGGACTTCAATATTTTTGGACAAAAGTTTCAAATGCAAACCTCCTTATTATCAGAATAATATTTTTTTTCACCCTCTAATATTTGCAGAAATCCTACTGGGTGAAGGAAATAAGAGTATATCAAAGATATCAGCTCTGCCCTCACTCCCAACTATGCCAGATTCTTTCACGCTTACATCATAGGGAATTATGGGGAAAGTGGATTCTATATTTCAAAGTCATCCAAAAATACTAGAAAGTTGGACCGAAGTCCTAGGGACAGTCTCAAAATAGGGCATACATTTACTCCCGGGAAAGGAGATATAAAATAAGGAATCACAAAAGCTGAGTGTTTTAAATAAAAAGTACCAAGTCCAGTGAGTATGGTACGTTCTGTGTCTTGACTATCAGAATCCACATGTATTGATTATTGATTTGTTTGTCTTCAAGGGTACCCTAGTGATAATTATCATGTTCTTTAGTAAACCCACTTTAGGAATGATCTGTTTGCTGCATCCCAGAGAAAAGGGTTAGTTTGCACTACCCAGAGTACTTCCAGAGCTAACTTGAACACTATTGTAACTTTAGGGATTGAAGACATGGAACTCTCACACCTCATCCTTCCACAGATTTAGAAAAAGAGCTGAGTAGCTGGGATGAGCACCAGAGGAGACTCAGCACAATTGCCCCAACAGGACCATGGATGCATTTCATCAATCATGGTGAAAGCTTATTGTTGGAATTTATGTTAATATATCAAGTTTTACTGTTGTAAGGACTTTCACTGATTTTAATTCTTAGAAATCTAAAGAGAGCCAGGCATGGTGGTGCACACTTGTAATCCCAGTACTTGGGAGGCTGAGACCAGAGGATCTGGGTTTGCGGCCAGCCTCAGCTACTTAGTGAGGCTCTCCGCAACTTAGTGAGACCCTGTTTCAAAATAAAGAATAAAAAATAGGACTGGGGGTATAGCTCGGAGGTAGAATGCCTCTGGGTTCCATCCTCAGTACCGCAAAAAAAAAAAAAAAAAAGAAATCCGAAAATCCAAAGAAGTGGCTACATTCATATATTATGAATAAAAATGTGCTTCAAAAATGATGACATATCCATATACCTCTCATAGCTACACAAAGAGGCTCCGTAGGTAGATAGTATGATGTCAAGGTTAAAATATAGGACTTTTCATTTATGAAGTAAAAATTTCAAAAAAAGATGGATTATACTTATAGTGATTACTGTTTATCACAACTAACACTGGTTCCATTTTATCTCCAATAAATGGCCTAATTAGTCTCAATATTAATTTGACTATTAAATTACCCTTAAAAATTAAAATCATCTACATAAAATAGAATTATATATTATTTCAAAGTTTTCTTCCTAAATTAATTACTTCAGAACAGAGCTTCATTGGTCAGTAAATAAGTAAATATCTTGTGTGCAGAGAATGTTTTTGTTTGTTTGTTTGTTTGTTTGTTTGTTTTTATTTCTCCTATACTTCTCACAGCATCTATCTTGTAAAAGCACTTAAATGTCTTCTGGACAAAGAAGTCATAGAAATGTAAGGGGAGCCAGGCATAGTGACACATGCCTGTAATCCCAGTAATTGGGAGGCTGAGACAGGAGGATTTCAAGTTAGAGGCTAGTCTCAGCAACTTAATGAGACACTGTGTCCAAAAAAAAGGGGCTGGACTTGGAATGGAACTCAGAGGTAGAATGTTCCTAGAGTCAACCCTCAATATAAAGGAAGGAAAGAAGGAAGGAAGGAGAAGAAAAGGAGGTAGGGAGGGAAGGGAGGAAGGCAGAGTGAGAAGAATGATGTAAGGGGACCTAATAGAAAGTGATTTATGTACACTTCAAACAGTATACTGCAAAGAAAGTGGTTGATATTGCAATAGCACACTTACATGAAAGCAATTTGGGCCTGCCTATCATGCGTGACCTCTACAAGAAACCTTTTAGCATAATGAAGAAGGGAAACTTGATTCTCTCCATACCTGAGGTAGAAGGCTGTATAAGTGCAGCCTCCCAAGACACCAGTGACTCCCTACCCTCAGCAAGAGAGGCCATACCATCCCACATGCTTAAAGTTTCCTAGTGGTGGGCAGCTGACATTCCCAGATAATTTGTTAGCAGCTGGTACCCCAAATCTAGACTGCCTGGTGCCAAGCTGTCCATGAATCATCCCACATATGAGCTAGTTCCCAGGATTGCACTATAAGTGAGAGCAACTGAGCAAGGGTGAGGTCCACCCATTAGAATATGCACCCACACAGCTGTGGCCCCCGCTGCGCCCCATCCCGTGCATGCCTCTTGACAGCATAATCAGGGGTATTCATGCTAACTCATGTCTCCTTCTCAGTGTGAAATTTCCCTTTCTCCAAGAAAGCCTATTCCTTAACCCATACCATGGTACAATATGGAATTCCTTCCTAAGTCCTGTGACATGAAAGACACATGGAAACCTAAAGGAATAGGTTTTGCCTGACAGATGCTATATCTACTCATTATATGTCACTTCAATTCAATTAACATTTATTTAACATTTACTGTATTCAAAGTTCTGGCTAGACAGTACTAATAAATATAATGATTAATAATTTATCATTTGGCCAGGTGTCATGGTAAACGTCTAGTACTTGGAAGACTGAGACAGAAAGATCATGGATTTAGGTCAGCCTTAGCAACTTAGCAAGGTCTTCAGCAACTTAGTGAAATCCTGTTTCAAAATAAAAAAATAAAATAGAGCTGGAAGTGTAGCTCAAAAGCAGAACACCCCCAGGTCCAATCTCTAGTACCACTAAATAATAATAATAATAATAGTAATAATAATGATGATGTCATCTATCATTTGTTTTACTTGGTAAGACACAATCTGGTCGTGGAAAAACTTTGAAAATCAGCATTTATTTAGGCATAAGAAAGATAATATGGGAATTAGAAAACAGCAGAAAGTAGCAGAGTCGGAATAATTGAAGGAGAATCTTAGAAGGCTTTATTTAGGATGTGGACTTGAATTAAGCACTGAGTACTAAGGGAAGAACTCCAAGCAGGTAAGAGCATCTAATAGGTTGGTTATAAACAATCTGAACAGAAGCAGCACAGAACTATTTCCAGAACAATCAGTGATCATACATGGAAGTTTCTAGAATAATGTCAGGTGGCTAAAAGTATAGAGTAAGCTTATATATGTTGATGTATAAACACACACACACACACACACACACACACACACACACAGAGTCATGTATTGCTTCATAAAGAGGATACTTTCTGAAAAATGTGTTGTTTGACTATTTCATCATTGTGTGAACATTATAGAGTATCCTTACACAAAACTAGTTGGCATATATAGGTCAGTTACTTTGACATGACCACAGTACACAAACCAATAAAAATCATTTCTCACTATCAAGTATTATATACTATACATCATAATTGTACGTGCTATACTTTTATACAACTGGCAATACAGGTTTGTTTGCATCAGCATCACCACAAACACATAAGTGATTTCTACTGGTTTATGTATTTACTATACCATGCTTTTATCACTGTTTTTAGAATATACATATACATGTACACACACACACATATAATATATATAAAAACTTTACTCCAAAACAGGATGCTGTGTTATGCTGACAGGAGCCTCACAACATCTTATGTTTACTGTGAAGATGAAGCTCAGGACCTTGAGGTGGGAAAACCCTTCTAGATTATCCAGGTGGGCCCAATGTAATTACCAGGGCCTTGCCAAAAGGAAAAGCCAGTAGAAAGAAATGTGACACTAGAAGTGAAAGACTGAAGTAATGTGAGGAAAATAGGCCATAAACTGAAGAACAGGGGTGGCTCTGGAAGCTGGAAATATCGAGAAAATGGGACTTGCCCAAGCACCTCTCAGGCAAAGGAGACAGCCCTACAAACACCTTTTGTAGCCCAGTAAACTCACTTCTGATTTTCTGACATCTAGGACGATAAGCTAATAAATTTATGTTGTTTTAAGCCACAAAGTTTGTGGTAATTTGCTACAATAATCATAGAAAATTAATATACTTCCCTACCTCACCCTCATGCGTACAGTGCCATTTGGTTCTCTGAACCAGATCTTAATAAATGTTTGCTAGAGATGAGTCAGACACTGATGGCCGATGCTGTTGAATCAAACTAAGCATTAAAATATCTAAAATGTAATCTGAGCATTGGCACTTCCTGTATAGTGAGTGGTCCTTTTCTTGTCTCTTAAAAACGGAGCTGAGAGCACTTTCCTATCTTATCAGATGGGGAAGAGGAAAGGTGGCAATTAATGGCTTTATGGTGTTTAAGACATCCAGTACCTTAAGTGACGCAAGAAGCCATTTGTTTTTACTTGCAGTTCTGTTGTGCATCACTTTCTTATATGTTTGTTCATTGTATTTGGGGGAATTGAGTGGTTTAAGACATTGGAGGAAGTACGTGTTATTCAAATAGAGGAAATAAACAATTTCGTCAACAGCAATGTTAAAGACATTTGAAAAGGCAAAACAATTTGACTTAAAAATCTTAAGTGACCCACATATACACTTCAGAAGGAAGTTTGTTCCACGCACTTATACACTTCCCTTAAATAGTGATAGGAGACAGTATGGGAAAAGAAAAAAACATGTGCTCTTAAAATGCCTCTCAGAACCTGATAGCCTCTATTTTCAAGAAGGAACTAGCCTAGACCTTCCTCCCTACTTTCTCCCTTCACATTCTTTTGTATGTTTTGACTGCATTGGTTTATCCTATAAATCGATAGATATTGATAAGTGATTAGGTTCTGGTATTTTATCTTGATATATTCTTGCTCTCTTCTTCATATTGCAACTTTGAAATCTGCTACTTCAGCCAGATGTGGTGGCCCATGCTTGTAATCTCGGTACTTGGGAAGCTGAGATAGGAGGATGCAAGTTTGAGGACAGCCTGAGTAAGTAGTGAGACTCTCATTAACCTAGTGAGACCATTTCAAAATAAAAATAAAATTGGGCTGGGGGTGTAGCTCAGAGGTAGAATGCCCCTGGGTTCAATCCTCAGTACCATACACACACACACAAAAAAAATATCTGCTACTTCCTTTTTTATTTCTCCTAAGCCAAGAAAGGTATAGAACAATAAAACAATAATACATGCATTAATTTAACAAAAATGTTGTAAGGACTATGTACTACTATAATATAATATATACTTATAAACATTTTATCTAATCAGAGAAGTAATGTAAGCTCACTATAAAATAAGCAAATGATATCTAAGTGTAAAAGGTACAAGTTCAATTTATAATCCCAAGCCCATCTCTCAAGAGTACAGACTATAAATAGGTTGACATATTTATACTTCCATAACATTTTCTCTATACATATAAAAGCTTACATTTGTGGCACACGCTTGTAATCCCAGCATTTGGGAGGATGAGACTGGAGGATCCGGGTTCGCCGCCAGCCTCAGCTACCTAGTGAGGCACTCCGCAACTTAGTGAGACCCTGTTTCAAAAAAAAAAAAAAAAAAAAGAAGCCGGGCGTGGTGGCACACACTTGTAATCCCAGCATTTGAGAGGCTGAGACTGGATAGTTTGTCGTTAACACAAATTGGCTTCATTCTTCTAAATAACTATTATATTTTTATGCCAAATACATACTTAATATATGTTAGATTACAGATTATGTTATAGATTAATATATAACTATTACATTTTTATATTTAGTGTTTAATATACTTGGTATTAGTATATGTAATAGTTAATGATATACTTATTAGATTATACTATATACGGAAAAATCTATAGAGTCTCAGTGGACAGTACTAAAATGTTTATGGATTTAGTAAGCAACAGAGACATTTAATTTAAGAAATAAATCCATTAACATGATTCTGCCAATGTGTCCAAAATGGATGATATTTATGGAACTCTTTTTTTTCCTCCATGAAGTTACTCATTCCATTAACTTTACCATTTTTATTAGAACAGATAATTTCTACAAAAAGAGATTAGAAGTTATCTCTATATTATGATTCATTCTTATATTAAAGCTATTATAATAGAGTATAGCACCCATTGGACAACGGTATTAGGGTAAAAAATCCATACTAATTTTATACCATACTCTAAGGAAAGAAATTATGATTTTAAGGAAGATCAATCCAGCCCATTTTAAAATGCCTTCTGTGAAGTTTTTTTCATCTCACACCTCTACTGTAACAAAGTTCTGTACTAGGTATTTGAATGTTCCTATATCCAAGCACTTTTCTTTCCAACGATGGTTGATATTTATCTCCACTGAATTAAAGAAATGTATGGAGAGATAACTTTCCCAGGATGTCACTATCAAATCTCAAAGGAATGAGTACGTTGAAAAGATGGTGCACTGCACTAGGGACTCCCTGAAGCAGACTTGAAGATAACATGCTGGCAGTCCTGCTGGATCACCTTATTATTTCATTTTTTCTCGTGAGATTGCCTCATGCCCCAACTACCTCTCTGAAGACTTTGATAAAACATTTAAAAATAAACAAAAGCATGTTTTAACTGCAATCTTTTATGCTTAGGAGTCTGTGTTGATTTTTCCCAATTTATTTATTTATTTTTAACTGGTGCATTATAATCATACATCTTTGTTAGGTACAAGCTGGTAAAGGCATACACGCACACATTTCTCATTTAACTCTTCCCCAATTCCCACCCCACTCCCTCGCCCTCCCCCTTCTCAGGTTCTGTTTAGTGATTGACTTGAATATGTTTGTGAAAGTACATCATGTGCATTAGAAATTTCCACAGCAGAGCTAGACTAAGACAAGTGTTAGCTGGAATCATTCTGGTTTTGGTATCTGTGGCAATAAAGGTCCAGAAGGCCAATCAACTCTGTAGGTATGACTAAGTTTATTTATTTGGAAGACATTTCTACGAAATTATTTGAAACAGTAAATCATGTACAAGCTTTCTAGATTGAGAATTTGGCACAATTTCTAAAGGAAGCCATAATTCTACAATACTATCACAACTATTGAGTTTGCACCAGTCATTTCTATATACATTCACATAGTAAAAACATCCCTGTAAAGATTAAAATAGTATGTTCCCTCAATAGTACCTATGCAATAGGAAATAATTCTATATAAAGTGGATTTTTGTTATTATTTTATTTTTTGTTAACTGGGATTTGAACCCAGGGGCATTCTATCTCTGAGTTCCACCACCAGCCCTTCTTATTTTTTGTTTGGAAACAGGGTCTCATTAGGTTGTTGAAAGTCTTGCTCTGTTACTGTGATCCTGTGATCCTAGAACCTGTGATCCTCCTATCTCATCCTTCAGGCATGTGCCACCAGGCCTGTTTTATATAAAGTGTTATACAAAATATTTTATCACTTATTAATATTATGCAAATGTATAAATAAAACTTCACAAATTAAAGAGTATAATTCATATAAAAAAACTTTTTCCATATGTTACTATACAGTGAAAATTTCTTCATTAATAAACTTTATATCATACATACACACACACACACATACACACACAACCTGAAACTGGCTACAGAAATGTCTGTTTACTGTAGAGTATCCTGATTCATTATAGATTCATGCAATATAGAATTTTTAAGTATTCTGCTTTTAAGAGATTGAAGGATTTATTCACATGTGATGCAAACTTTCTAGTTTATAGTAAGTTTATTTAATGTTGATATTATAGAGTAGGAGCATTATTTTAATAAAAGATAATTAGCATAATTCTTTTCAAAGGCCCTTTTGGGAATCAAGTGAAATCGGAACTCTTAAATAAGCAATATTAAAATTATGTTCTTTTGAAGAGAACACTTTATTAACAATGATTGCAGTCATCTCGTTTGTAAAATGAAAGAACTTTTCATAATGTATTACATCCTGACATTTAGGTTTTTATGTAAAGCCTTCGCTTTTGGAATCTCTCGTTTATGCTTCAACACACTGTACTGGTTGACATTTAAAGACTCTACGAACTCATGCAGCATTTCAGGCTTGTCACCACTTTTTGTTGTCTTATAGCAGAGTTTCCTCAGGAATGAAATCCACTGACCCAACTAACACCACCAAGAGAACATGAACTCATTAAGTCCAAGTAGAACTAATAAGCAAAATCCATAATCCCTCAAACTATTTTTGCTTCCCAGCAATCTTTGGTGCATAATGAGTTAGCTCTGATGGAAGGTCATCCAGAATTTCTTTCAACAGGGCTATTTCAAAGAAACCTAGTCTAAATTAAAGCTGTCTAAAGCAATGTTAATTCCTCTCCCCCTTTAGAATTGGATGCATTTTAATTTTTTTCTTGGGATTAAAGAATAAAATCATTAAGGACAATCTTATTATTACCTTCCAAAATACCTCTTCTACCCTCCCTCCCCCTGTTTTCTTACTTTTTATCCTCTTCTCTGTTTTTTTTCTGGAGTTTCTATACCTAACCTTTTTCCCATCACCATCTTGAATGATCTCATTTGGGTCCCAGTTGGTATACTAGTTTTGTTTTATTTTTCTTTTATTTGGTGTACCTTATCTTTTGTCTCCTTTATCTTTAAACATGTTTTTTAAAATCTTATTTCCTTTTAGATTCCCCAAATAGATTCTGGTTATTCACATTCAGGTTTTGGAGATCCATCATCTTCCTTAAGTCAACCACCTCAACACTCGTATCATAACTAGTCAGGAAATAACCTGTAAGAAAAATAACCATAACATATGCTGAGTTTTTAAATCATGTTAAGTTCTCTCAGTGCTTTGCTTTCCTTTTTTATGCTAGAGTAATTGTTAGAGAAAGATTAGTAGAGGCATCACAGAGATGAACAGATGGATAGGTTCACCTACAGATATAGAATTTCCTCACTAAAATGATCTTAAGACAGTTACTTCTCACCTAGACTTGTGGAGTTTTCATCATTATTCCATAAATTTGAACCAACTTCCCAGTCATACAAAATTCTTTTTGTACTTTATTGTTAGAATATAGTTGTGCTAGAGATGTGATTTTTAGCAGAAAAAAAATCCTAGTGAAGAATGAGTTCTTAGTCATTGCAAGGATACAAACACACTCCTAAACTTTGAGCCAGGAAGAAGCAAAGCACTGTGGGACTCTGTACCTAGACTGCTCTCTTTTCCCAGTATCCTGGGGTCTGTGGTAAAAGGGGGGAAGGCTACAACAATTAGAAATAAATTGCATATTATTTCTAATTATAAAAGAAAATGCAAGTCGAGTCTCTAGCATAAGCCACTTCCTGCTGGAAATATCTTGGATCTAAATAGATCCCTACTTTTTCCGTAAGTCGATGGCTATGTACTCACGGCATAGATAGCCACTCATAGCTCTCCCCCACTTAACTCTAAAGTAGCTGACTGAGTTACTAACTCCTGACACACCAAATCATTTTGTTGTCCATTGTACTATACAATGAAGTCATGTCTCTCAAGAGCCAGTGTGAAAGATGAGCTGCTAAACTAGTAATGTAAGGAGTGTTTTAATTACTCTATTTCTCAATTCCTTATCCTATATTGAAGGACTAAAGTTGCATTTCTCTAAGTCTTTCTCATTTTATTTACTCCCCAAAGTAGAAAAGATGAGCAGAACTGTAAGAAACTTGATATTTAAAGAATATGGCAAGGATATGATTTTGCAGGGTAGGTATATTAAAAACTAGTTTATAAAACCAACTTGTAAATCAATTAGTGTTGTATTATAATTAATAATATGCACACTATATACATGGAATTTTTCTTGCTTTAGTATTGGTTCTTAAATTAGTGGTGAGTTTTATCCTGGAAGACATTTGGCAATTTCTGAAGATGGTTCTGGTCACCAGAACCTTTAGTAGGCAGAGGATAAGAAAACAGATAT
>PVLC010001379.1:48784-86895 GCA_004027655.1 Graphiurus murinus
GGAGGCTGAGACCGGAGGATCCGGGTTCGCGGCCAGCCTCAGCTACCTAGTGAGGCACTCCGCAACTTAGTGAGACTCGGTTTCAAAATAAAGAATAAAAAATGGGGCTGGGGGTATAGCTCGGAGGTAGAATGCCCCTGAGTTCAATCCCCAGTACCGCCAAAAAAAACCAAAAAAAAAAAAAAAAAAAAAAAGAAAACAGATATGCTTCTAACCATACTAATGTACAGCACAGACCTCCACCAGAATTACCTGGCGCAAGTGTCAATAGTACTGAAGTCAAAAAAGCCTGCCTTTGGGGGAAATTTTTGGAACATGATTAATTAGATCTTAATGTTGAAAAATGTGAAGAGAAATTAATCCAGTGAGTAGATCAACACAAGATGGTGTTTTTTGTTTTTTGTTTTTGTTTTTTTTCCTTTTTGTCTTTAAATACATTTGAAGAAGGAGGTAGTGAGAGAGGAGTAGGAAATGGGGAAGACATGCTATATGCACATGTTTATCTAATTTAATCTGTTATATGCACATGTTTAACATTCAGTCTGCAAGCCCACCCTGTGAGAATGTGATAATGTCACACAGCCATGGATTAGTGGATAGGCTTTGTAGGCAGCACCCTGCATTCAGAGCCCAGCTCTTTCTCTCTCTTAAACTATGGTATTTGGCGACCTAACCAAATTGCCTGTGTATGATTCAGTTCTTTATGTGTAAAATAGGTAATAATAATAATAGCATGTATTTCATAGAGCTGCTATGAAGTTAAAATAAGTTAAGCAAAATGTGAGATACATAAAAAATCTTACAGATGTTTGATTTATTAATATTATTCTTATGACTGTCATCATCATCACCTCATAGATATGAGGCTGGGACTCAGAGAGATTTAGCAAATAGATTATAGGGACACAGTGTGAACTGGACGATACACCCACCTGACTCCAGGCTGTGATATGCCTGCACAAAGTCAGGTGTCAGACAGTAGTTCAAAGACCAAGGAGTTGTTATAATGTCTCTTGGAAGCTCATCACATCCTGTGAAGATGTTTGTTTTAAGCAATTCAAACTTCATTTAGAACTCAAATATTTCATCTTCAAAACTCATGTTTATTTTACATGTAGTTGAAGATATTTAACAAATAATTTAGTACCTTAAAGCTTAATATGATAATGTATGTAATAAAATCAGATATAACTTATAGTAGTGCACTATCCTCACAGTTGGCGGATACAGAAATAGTCACCAAACTTAACAGCTTTTTCTGCCTCCTTTTCTTTAACTTCCCCCTACTCTCACCATCTCAGGACTTACACCCCTCTCACTCCTCCCTAATCAGTTCCTCAATCAAGTAGGAAGGAAAAACAAACACTCCTAGGATTATCGGCCTCAAAAGTATTCATTTTATAATAAACAGAACAATTCACATCAATCACAAATAGATAACATTCTTTATCACTATGAAAGTGACTTTTTTTTTTTTTTTTTTTTGGCGGTTCTAGGGATTGAACTCAGGGGCGTTCTACCTCTGAGCTACATCCCCAGCCCTATTTTTTATTCTTTATTTTGAAACCGGGTCTCACTAAGTTGTGGAGTGCCTCACTAGGTAGCTGAGGCTGGCGGCCACGAACCCGGATCCTCTGGTCTCAGTTCCCCCAATGCTGGGATTACAAGCGCGTGCCACCACGCCCGGCTTTGAAAGTGACTTTTCTGGGTTAGTGGTTTGATGGTCTTCTACCTGAGAAAGACATGCTTGAGATTTGCTACTTAGTATGCAGCTTTTATTTTCTAGTTCAGACAAGTTACCACCTCCTTCCTACATCCTGAATTCTCCATCCAGATCTTCCTTAGAAATTACACTCTAATTTCCACTATTTTATTACAGCTCAAATCGTCAATATTGTTATTAAAGTGCAAATTAAACTCTCCAATACTGTTATTTCTTTATTTTATTCATTTTACAGGGAGGATAACTGAGGCCTTCCTCATTAGTCTTGCCCATAGTTAAATGGTTCATTAGGTTCTTCATTAGAGGTCTATTCACATTTAGTATAAGAATTCAAAATACAAAAGAAATCATTTTAAAAGGTAAATATTGTTTCTGGCTACCAAAAATAGGTGAAAATACAGTATCAGAATCTTCTAGAAGAGCTAGCTAATTGTGCATCTTATCTATTTACTGCTTTCACACTTTATGGTTAGATTATTTACCGAGTCATCTAAGTGTACCGTGCACTTTTGTCTTCATTATAAAGGCCTTGGAAGGAAATTTGGAGAAGCCTTGAAATAACGAGTGCTACACACTAACATGCAATATGCATGAATAACAATGAAAAGTGTGAATAATCTTTGACCTAGCAATTCTACTCTAAGGATTTACCATAAGGGTGAGGTACACACAGATATTCATATAGGGATATTTATCACATCTTAAAAGTAGAACTAAGCCTCATAAAACTCACACTATAAATTATAGTCCAGCTACATAATGGAATATTATGTAGTCATCATAATTTTAAATCTTTAATTATTGACCTGCAGATATTTCCATGCTAATAATGTCTGGATAAATGAAGAGTCAAGAGACAACTGCTTTCCATTGTGGTGGGACTCCAAATGATTTAAATCTTATCATTTTTCTTATTTGTAATTATTCTACTACGTATTACTGGTCCATTAATGTGTTAATAGCTGGGGTTTAAGAGAATGAAAACAAAAGGAAAAGAGAAGATGTCTCTTTAGAGGACTGACTGTTCTGTGCTGTTTCCTGTGGAAAATCAAACAACTTGCAACTAATTGTTTTTGTACAAAAGTCTTTGGCAGTAATGCCAACAAAAGCACCGGGTAGTGTGTCTGCTCAAAGCAAAACACGTCAAATTATGTATTCAGCAAATCCTTATTATCAAAACCTGGGTCATGTGAGCGCTTGCTTTTTAGTTATGCTTCAGGAGGCCCTTCCTGTGAACACGGTATCTGGCCTGTTAAACACAGAGCTGCCAGACAGAGCCACAGGTGGCCATGACTTGGCAAGTGATAAAACACCAGCTACACTGAACACAATTTAAAAAGCGACAGGATTTTCCATCTGGCTTTCGATACATATAGAGAGCGAAAACAGTTTCTTGGGGAAAACTGAGATGCATCATTAAACATAATGCCCCCAATTTCCCTATTTTACCAAGCTCATATTTAAGATCTGAGGACATTTTCTGCAAAGTAAATGACTTAAAAAATATATATTACATATAAATAATATATATGTATATATTATGTATTAAATAATATATATGTATATATTATATATATAAACTACTTTTTTTCTTTTTTTTTTTTTTTTGCGGTACTAGGAATTGAACTCAGAGGCATTCTACCTCCAAGCTATACCCCCAGTCCTATTTTTTATTCTTTATTTTGAAACAGGGTCTCACTAAGTTGCAGAGTGCCTCACTAGGTAGCTGAGGCTGGCCGCGAACCTGGATCCTCAGGTCTCAGCCTCCTGAATGCTGGGATTACAAGTGTGCGCCACCACGCCAGGCTTAAACTACTTTTTTTCTAAATAATAAATGACTATATTCTTTTACCTTCTTCCCTTATTTCTTCTTTTGTTGTTAAGGACTTGCCACTGGTATTTATGTTCTTTCTAACTTTAGAAAATGGCATATAAAATGTATCTACTGAGAATTTGTCGAGTACACAGTCAAATTTCTCTTTCTGTCTCACTCTCGGCCCCATAAGTAGCCAATGGAGTGTTCATAAGATGCCATTACCCTAACTATATGAACTTTTGCGAACATTTTCTCTTTTTTTTATTTTTTATTTATTTTTTTAAAAGCTCTGATAATATTTTTTTTAAATGTATTTATTTATTTTTCATCTTTCCCTTATTTGGTGCATTGTAATTACACATCTTTGTTAGGTACAAGCTACAGTACATTCTTTGTATTTCTTTATCAACCTGTCTGACTCTCAGGAGTTTCCAAACTTCTGAGACTCTAATTTTCACCCTACGTTATGTTCTACATATGACTCCATATCAACACTAAATATTTAATCTCTTATAAGTTATACAAATATACTTATGAATGTAGTATATATAAGTATATATAATATATGTATATTATTTATAAAACACATATAATGTGAGTGCATGTGTGTGCGCGCACACACACATACACACACATACTACAGTGAAGAGCTAATGAAGAACACGTGAGAAAATTCTTGCACCTGTATCTGGATGTCTATTTGTTCCCTGGGATTATAGATTCCAGCTCCCAGTAGTAACTAAGAACCAAGACTAATGCCAGAGAAGCCATGTGCTAGTCCAGGTTCTGCTACTTTATAAACTAACCAGATGGAACAATTTCAGTGCTCCATTTTCTTTACCCATAAAACAGGAATAAAAATTTTATAGCTAATCGTCCAGAGTTGTTAAGATCAAATGAACTAATGAACATGAAGGCATCTTTAAAAGGCACATGATTGATATTTTCTGTGTCATAAAAAAGAATCCCCATATTTTAAAATTAAATGACCTCATAGTCCTAGAAAAGAGTATAAACCAGTTCAATATACACTTAAATTAAAAAATCATTCTTATTCTCTGGCAGATGGTCATGAATTTCTGCTTGAATACATTTAGTGATGGGAGCTCTTTATGTCTGAAAGCAACACATTCCAATCTTAATAGTGCACATCTAATCATGATAGTAAAAGTAATATGCCACTCCTGATATAGTTTATAAATTGACAACATCTTACCACAAGGATATTGGGAAAGAAACAACCAAATAAGTTGTTTACTTGTTTGTATCTGTTAGTATTAACAGAAGATCATCAGTCCAAGCCTCCTTTTTAAAAAAATAAACTACAATAAGACCACATTTTCTATTCTTATACTTTGATTCCTAGACTTTGATATCAATTAGAGCATCCATCCTGAGTTGATTCCTACATTCAGAAAATCTAAGTTTAGCCTGAAAATAGTGAAAAGGTGACAAGAATATTAGAAAACCATACTATTAGGGACTAAAGGTAAAAAGGATTTTTTGTTTTGTTTTGTTTTGTTTGCAGTACTGGGGATTGAACTCAGGGGCATTCTACCTCCAAGCTACACCCCTAGACCTATTTTTTATTCTTTATTTTGAAACAGGGTCTCACTAAGTTGCGGAGGTTCTCACTAAGTTGCGGAGGGCCTCACTAAGTAGCTGCAGCTGGTCGCGAACCTCGATTCTCTGGTCTCAACCTCCGAAATACTGGTATTACAAGCCTGCGTGACCACGCCCAGCTTCAAAAGGATTTTTTGAGTGATTATGGCTATCAAAGATAAGTAGAATGGTGGCCAGTAAGTATATGAAAAGGTACTCAATGCATTAATCATCAGAGAGATGCAAATTAAACTATAGTTACATATCAAAACACACTGGATGGAAATTTAATAAGAAAACAAGTGATACAAAGCTAGAGTAAAGTTGTAGAAATGAAACTTTACACATAGCTTGTAGAAGTAATAATACAACTACTTTGAAAAATTGATATTGTATGTTAAAATTAAAAATACTGTGACTCAGCAAGTCCAAGAACTAGGAATATACTCAAAATAAGTTCTTTTCTTTGTCAAAAGACGTGTACCAAACTATAGAAACTTTATTTATAATTTCCCAAAACTGAATTTGATCCAAAGCATCCATCAACTGTAGAATGGATAAATTATTGAATTATTTATGTTGCACAGTTATGAAAAAGAACACTCTATTTCTATATATATCAATGTAACTGAATCTTACATATCTAATGTCCAGGGAGGAAAGAATGACCTCTAAAGAGGAAATAATATATAATTTCATTTATACAAAGTTCAAGTATAGAATAAATTATTGTAATAAGAATGACAATAATGGTTACTGTTGTATGTTGACATGAGGATGGGCATGAGGAAACCTTCTAAGAAAAACAAAAGACAAGGGCTGGGAGTATAGCTCAGTGGTAGAGTACTTGCCTAGCATGCACAAAGTCCTAGGTTAAATCCCAAGAACCAAAAAAAAGAGGGTGTTGGAGATCTTTATATTGATATTGATATTGATCTGTATGGTGGTTACACAAGTATTTACGTTTATAAAAAATTAATTGATTTGTATATTTAAGACTTGTGCACAGAAAAACTACTACCAGCTTTAAAACAGTATATTCTAAAATACAATATTCTAAAATATAACTTGTCTAGTTAGAAAGAGTTTTCAAGAGCTAAATTTGAATTCATTACTGTGTTTGCAGAAAGAACACTGTTCTATAAGTGTGTGTCTTGACAAAAAGAAAGTATATTTAGCTCTTCTGGATGTCCTTCTGTTTACTTAATATCAATGCTTAAGAAAATGAGTTGCAATGAATCTCACCAATGAAGGCATTTTTCAAAAGTACATTTTAAGTCATAGTTACTTCATTTATTAGAAAGGCAAATTAGGTATGACCTGCATCAACAAATGGATTTAATTGAGAAAGAATGGCCTATCAATTTGTGGAACGCCATAGTAAAACCTAATTAAAATTACTTGTACTCCATAATTGTCTTGAAAAATGGGGTTTCATAAAGAAAGCAGTCTCTTAGAAAAGCATCTAAATGAGATATGTCTTAGTATCAAGATCTTAGGGACCTGAATTTTTCAAATCACTGCAAAAGGATTTGTTCTTGGGAAGTTTACTAATTCCTTGAGAGATAGGGGAAGGAAGGTGTTCATCCTATCTACCACCTCCCTTGTCTTGCCTCTGGGTGGGCACTCACATCAGGCAGCCTCATGTAATGTCAACAACTCAATGTGTTCTGGATTCTAAAAAAGAGATAACATTTTAGCAAAGTAGAACAATGAAAATTTTTAAAAACATTCTGTGCCATTTTTAAAATAACCACAAACTCATTTATTTTCCCAAGAAAATATGATGAAAAAAATCACAAATTCACATATTTTCTTTTTGATTGGTGCATTATAATTATACATACCAGTGGAATTCCTTGTTACATATTTTTACATGCATATATTCCCACAAATGAATTTAACAGTATTAATCAGCCACCTGGTGAGAACTTTTCTTCTTGCTAGAGATGCAAGTTAAAAGATGAATAATGTACAGTCTTACTCTCAAGGAGTGTCCGAGGAAGCGACACACAAGTCATCATTGTAATGGTATTATGAGCTCCATATTGGGCATATACACATGGAACAGCAGAGGCAGAATGAGTAGAAGCCAAAATCTTCCAAGTGAGAGCAGAATGAGAAACATCATGAAAGGCTTCAGGAAAGGGGAAATATTAAACATAAGTTTTAAAGAACAAGGAGATGTCATAAGAACAGGAGCATTGGCGCAGAAAGAATATCAGGTATCAATATTTGGCAGGATAAGGGTGTCTAGCTCATGAGTGGCACTGTAAGTGATTAGAAAGGCAGGTGACAGCCAGCCTCAGCTACTTAGTGAGACCTTCGGCAACTTAATGAGACCTTCTGTCAAAATTTTAAAAAGTTAAAAAGACTGGGGTTGCTTGTAATCCCAGCATTCGGGAGGCTGAGACCGGAGGATCCGGGTTCGCGGCCAGCCTCAGCTACCTAGTGAGGCACTCCGCAACTTAGTGAGACTCGGTTTCAAAATAAAGAATAAAAAATAGGGCTGGGGGTGTAGCTCGGAGGTAGAATGCCCCTGGGTTCAACCTCCAGTACCGCAAAAAAAAAAAAAAAAAAAAAAAAAAAAAAAAAAAAAAAAAAAAAAAAAAAAAAAGACTGGGGTTATAACTTGGAGGTAGAATGCCCCTGGGTTCAATTCCCAGTAGCTTCCCTCTCCCCCTCCAAAAAAAAAGATGATTTTATAGAATTGACAGGAATGAAAGGCATGAGATTCCATAACAAACATTTGATATCATCTGAGCAATGATGTTAAGGATAATGGTATGTTATTGTTTCTCTACAGAACCCTAACTAATACCAATGGGAAACCACAGAAAGATTTTAACCAGGAAATAATGTGATCATTTTTGTATTTCGAAGAGTGATGCTGATGATGGTGAGTGGGATTCTTTTCTTGCATTTCTTTAAAAAAAAAAAAAAAAGTATTTGTCCAAGAGTAAAAAAGCATATGTTTTCCCTAATATGCAGATGCTAGGAAGAAGATGGGGCATAAGAGGGTCTCCAGATGAAAAAGGAGAAACCCTCGATAAGCAAAGAAGTTGACTTAACTGAAGGCAAAGGATGGGGGCGGGGAGGTGGCGGGGGACACCCTAATGCACATGATGTACTTTCACAAATATATCAAAGTCAATCACTAAACTGAACTTGAGAAGGAGGGAGGATGAGGGAGTGGGGTGGGAATTGGGGAAAGGGTTAAATGAGAAATGTGTGCATATATGCCTTTATCAGCTTGTACCTAACAAAGATGTATGATTACACTGCACCAATTAATATATATAAAAAAAAATAAAAAGTGTTTGTGTGTCGGGGGGGGGGCACATGTGCATGTGCCCACATACACTGAGTTCCTATAATGTGTTAAGCACTGGGATGGCATTATTAAAAAAAAAAAATCACAGTCCTCACCCTTATGGAAGCAGTCAGTTTAAGAAATGACAACATATATTTATTGGAAGGGATACCAAGTAAGAGACTACTGGAAATCCTCATTAAGAAATATTAGAAGTGGAGAGATTAAAGATGGCAGAATAGAAGGAGTGTGTTTCGGTTGTTCCAAGACTCTGGACTCAATCAGTGGGAAGACTGCTTCTTGGCAAGAGAAGAAAAGCAGTCAGAACTCAACAGAAGAAAGACAGTCAAAAAATAGTGAAATTGGACAGAGCACAGAGAGCAGAGGAATGAAAAGAGCCCCATGCTTCTCACCTGGTGAACAGAGAGAGAAGAGGGTGCCATCTTGGCAAACCCATGCTGGGGCTGGTGGTGACTGGGACTGGTGGCTCTCGGAGACCAACCCCAGCACAGAAGGAACAGTGATAAGTCTCTTTTCTAATTCTCTGTAAATTCATATCCCTTTATAATAATTTTTAAATGTTTATTTTAAAAGACAAATTAGCATATATAGATTAGCTCATTGTTACTATATACACTTTTAAGAGAATTTATATGAGCCTATTCTACAAATGAAAGATAAAGCAATTTAAAAGAACTAAACTATGTTATGTACAAATATAGACCCTTTATACAGATTATTTCATTTCATTCTTAAGACTATGGAGTAGGTATTATTATCCTCATGATTCTTTTGCATGTCAGGAGATAGAGTATGGGTAATTTTGAAATGCCTAAGCTCATTTAGCCTGCTTGTGGTAGAGCTGAGTTCCAAATCAGATAGAGCTGAAGCCAAGTCATGGCCTTTTACCAGTGCAGTAATCAGAGCATGCTGTTTCTCAGTTCTCAGATGACTAAGAAAACAGAGACATGCAGAATTGGTGCTTCCTTTAAAAATTTTTTTTTAAATAGTACCACCAGTTTATTTAGACTTTTTAAAATACTTTTATTGGTACATTATAATCTCACATCATAATGTATTTCAGAGTGATAGTGATATACATGCACACAGCACTTAATGAGTTTTTCCTGGCTCCCTCTTCACTCCCCTTATCCCCATACTAGATGTTAGATTTGCATTGGTATTCTTACATATCTACATAATGTCAATGGAAGTGTTTCCTTCACTAATTCTCTGTCTCTCACCCACCCCTCCCCCAAACCACCTCCCTTGCTCTACTGGGGTTTCCCCTCCATTATCAAAGGTCCCTCTTAATCTCAATTACTCCCTAGCTTCTGCATATGAGAGAAAACATATGCCCCTTCACTTTCTGAGACTGGCTAATCTCACCCAACATAATGTTCTCCAGGTCCACCATCCTGCAAAAGACATATAGACTTTAAAAAAGGAACCTGTTGATCAGTAAAGGCATAATTTCCTTGGTTGATTCTCTTAACATCTCACATTAGCATGATAAATTAATAATCTTTTGAAAGTCACAAACACCAGTATATATCTACTGATTGACTGATTTATTGAACTAAAGAGGTATTCTTTTAATAAAATATTGGTAAATCATTCACCCAACACTTTGCTGGCACTATTCCAGCCACTGAAAATGATATTTCTTAGGATTTACTGATCACATGCATATATTTGGTTCTGATTTATACATAAACCTAAGCCTATTCCAGTATGCAGTAATCCAAGCATCCAAGCATATTTAACATAAGTGTGCTCACTGTACTTTTTTTATACTTTTAATGGTGCATTATAGTCTCATATCATAATGTGAGTCATAGTGATAATGACATACATGCACACAGCATTTGGTGGGCTTCCCAGCTCCCTGCCCAGCATCCCCCTTTCCCCATACAGTATATTGAGCTTGACATTGGTATTCTCATATATGTATACAATGTCAATGGAAGTGATTCTTTCATTTACTCTCCCTCTCCTTTCTCCTCCCCTGGAACACCTCTCTCACTCCACTGGTGTTTCTCCTTATTTAAAGTCCCTCTTATATCCCAATTACTCCATAGCTACTGCATATGAGAGAAAATATGACTCACTGTACTTTTGAGAACTATCTTTAGGTATCATAAAGATAGCCCGTATCACTGTTTTTTAATACATAAAAATGTCTTCAATGTCAAATGATATCTAACACATAATACTTGCTGTACCAAGCACCATAGTAAACATGTCATAGATTATAGCTCATCTTTTCTTAACAATGATTTCATGAGGTGGTGTTATGATAGTCCCCATTTTACAAATAAAGAAAATTACTTGTCAGAGCTAGAAAGCAGCAGAGCTACATGGAGAACCCAGACAGATCCCAGAGTCAGCTCCTAACCACAGCACTACACTGCTTTTCACATAAAGGGTCTTTATCTTTTCAACCCTTACCCTTTCTACTTGCAGAATCAGTTGCATTCTTTCTTAGGAAATATTGAAAGCAACGGTGGATTTCCTATAAGAGTTGGGAGCTACACTTCTGAGTCACGAGTCTATACAGTACAAGTTTGGAGAAGTCCTATGTTACATGAATTGTCCAGCCCCTAACAACTCCCCCTACCCATATAAATCCAGGACCTGACCTTAAGTGAACTTCAAGGAACACCTTCTACTCTGGCACCAGTAAAGTCATGACTAAAATTCCCCACTGCCATATACCAGATAGTGCAAGAGCAGACAGAACTGAACATGACTGTGGCTGGGAAGAGAAAGATAACAATGCTGTAAATAGACCTCTCAAGAACAAGAACCCAGCCAATCTTTAATTGCCAAATCATTAATAGTGACGCTTGACTATTTACTGCAAGATTGAAGCAGTATGGGTTACAGGAAAGAGAAAAAGGTGTTAGGTTTAGCCTGGGGCTCAGGCTCAGGCTCAGCCTGGCTCTGTCATTTACTTAGTGAGTGACCCTGCAAAATGTCTGTAACCTCTCAGAGACGGTTTCCTATTTGCAAAAGAGAAATAAAATGATTTTTTCGGTTATTTGAAAAATAAATGAAAGACCTATGCAAACTGTTAAAGCACTACTCAAACATAAGATATCATTATGGCCAAGCAACCAGAGTCCTCAGTTACTACACACATTACGCAATTGGCTATGCCATTCTGAATATGAACTACTATGTTTAAACACTTTTCTCTGTAGAACAAGCTATATTTCCTTGGTATTTTTATTCATATATACTATATATCTCCTATATAGAGATATACCTAGATCAAGACTTTATATCCTTATAAAATGTTGATTTCTTTATACTCTGATCTTCAAAAGACCACTATTGAATGATCTGACTTCGCTATGCTATTTATCTCCACCAGACTCAGTCTCTTGATCCTATCATCAACACAAGATAGATAGACATCTTTTTCTGAAAGATGTGGAAAAAATACTGGAAAAGGGAGGATACAGAAAGAGAAAAAAACTGATGTAAAATTCCACAAATAGCTTACTTATAACAAAGTGTTTAAGTGATTTTTCCCTAGACACTCATTATTGAAGTGTGTGTGTGTGTGTGTGTGTGTGTGTGTGTGTGTGTGTGTGTGTGTGTTTTCAGGGAAAAAAAACTATGATTTAAATGCCCCCTTCCTGACTTACTTTATAAAATTATACTTAATTACAAAAGAAAGTACCAACGAAGAAAAGAATCCATATAAAATCTTTGTCTTAAAAGGATCATTTACTTTAAAAATAGGTCTATATAGGTTTTACACAAGAAATTGAATCTACAATTTAGTAAGTAACTGCATTTTGCGTTGTTTAAAAAAAAAGAAATTGTTGTAATTTTAACTTTTGGGCTCTGCTTTTTCGGAGGAAAATTGTTTTTATTGTCAAAAACCCAGCAAGCTGAAAATGACTTAGCTTATTGTTTCAGACCATAGTACTTTCCAGGTAAAATTTAAATACGAGTAACAACCCTAGTGAAAAATTATCACAAGCTGACCTCTTTGTAAGGACTTTTGGGACTCCAATATGAGCTCTGAAGAGAAACTAAAAAGGTCTGGAGAGAAATACAGTAAGTTCAAGATAATAGTTGCATTAGAAAGGAGTCAGGAAAGAGAGTAATTCCAGGGACTGTGGGTGAATTTCTCTTCAACAAAGAAATTTCATTTATATTAATTTAGGGACATCTTAAGTATGACTATAAGACTTTTGTTTTTATTAATTAGATAATTCATAACTTCAGTTTTCACTCTGCTTTGCCCTAGTATTTTTGGAAACCACTTAGATAAAACGCTCATGTAGAGAAAGATAATATTCATGAATATGAATAATCATATTTTTAATATTGGCACCAAAATAAATGCTTTTTACTACATTTTCATTCAACTGTGAAATTCAGGGTTTGCATTTATTTCATATTTAAAGATGTGACCTATTTCTCATGTACCCTCTAGGTGAGGAAATATACATGAAAAGATTTCCAATATGGAAATACTTCTGACATATAGCATTAGTAAAAGAAAAACATGGCATGAAACACTTTCATAGAACTTATGTTTCTTTACTAAGAGATGTGAGTTTTTCTTTAAAATTCGAAATAAATCACTTGGTATTATAAACAACACACCATTGCATTTAGAACTTTGACAATATCCCAAAGACAGACTTAGGGACATCTTAGAGACATAGCATTTTCTACTGAGGGCAAAGCCACCATTGTTTGGGAATTAGATAAAATTCTGGCTGCTTCTAATACAATTAGTGGAAGTCCCAGGATTTGGATGGATGAATATTTGTCTACTCAAACCACCTGTATCATCATTTAAAAAATTAATTTTAGCCGGGTGTGGTGGCGCACGCTTGTGATCCCAGCATTTGGGAGGCTGAGACCGGAGGATCCGGGTTCGCGGCCAACCTCAGCTACCTAGTGAGGCACTCCGCAACTTAGTGAGACTCGGTTTCAAAATAAAAGAATGAAAAATAGGGCTGGGGGTATAGCTCGGAGGTAGAATGCCCCTGAGTTCAATCCCCAGTACAGCAAAAAAAAAAAAATTAATTAATTTTTATTTCAAAACACAGTCTCTATGGTCTCCAAATAAGTCAAAGATTTCTGGAGAATAATATAGCTAGCCCAGACATTAGGAAATCTTTTTAATGACATGAATGAAAATGTTCAAAGAAAGCATTTTTTTATCCTGATGTCAGAAGAAAGAGAAAGTATGAAAAGAAAGACTATTAGACCAGAATGAGTGGGATTTCAATTTACTCAACTACAACGAATTTATCTTTACTTTCCATGTACTGTATATTAATTTCAAACCATTCTTCATGTTGGAATTAAGATTTCTCGACCTTCTAATAACTTTTCTCTATAAATGCAACAGTGGCAAAATAATGTAATAAACCTGCCACTACTAATAAAAAAAGAAGAGTTTCCACTTCTACCAAGATAAGAAATACTTAACTCTAGGAATACATATCTACATTTATGATAGTACACAAAGTTTTTCTTCTATTACTTTCAAAGAGAACAGTTTTAGGAACTACACCATATGTATATGACAAACATACACAGAAATATACGCATGAATATGTGTGTAAGTATATATGTGCATATAGATCTAAATCCATCCCTCCTTCCTATTCTACCAGCCATCATAGATAATCACCTAGCAATTGCCTTGAGGTTATTTTCCTTTAGGTATTTGCTGGAGGACATATTTGCTGGAGTACCTAAGCCTTAACAGTACATTCAGTCCTTAGCAAAACTTACATGGACAGAGAAAAATAGTCTTAAAAACAAACTCAGATGTGGAAAAATCGTATTATCCAAATTTTTGTTTTGTCTTAGACTTCAAAGCTTATATGAAATAAGCTTTACAGAATACAAAAAAGAAGAGAAGGAATTGACCAAGAGAAGGACAGGATCAAAGTACAATGTTAGGATGAAGCCTGCAAAACACCCCACTGCACTCAGAGCTATTGACTGTACACTTTGAACAAAATCAAATTCATCCATGCTTGAGTGAACTGAGTAAAGAAGTAAGCAATGCTAATGACAACATTGTAATTGTTTTGGTGGATGGATTTAACTTAATGATAAAGAATTCATTTTTCTATTCCTCCAAAGCCAATATAAACTGATGGGTGTTTCTGAATACTGCGAATTTCTTTCTACCATTAATTTTTAAATAACTTTTATTGTTGCATTATAGTCTCACGTCATAGTGTAGTTCAGAGTGATAGTGACACACATGCATACAGCACTTGGTGGGCTTTCCCCAGACTCCCTCCCTACTCCCCTCTTCGCCATATAAGATATTGAAATTGACATTGGTATTTGCATGTATGTATATAATGTCAGTGGAAGTGTTTCCTTCATTAATTTTCCCTCCCTATCCTCCCCAAGACCACCTCCCTCACTCTACTGGAGTTTCTCCTCCATTATCTAAAGTCCCTCTTATATCCCAATTACTCCCTAGCTTGTACATATGACAGAAAACATATGACCCTTCACTTCCTGTGACTGACTAATCTCATTTAACATAATGTTCTCCAGGTCTCTCCATTTTCCTGAAAATGACATAATTTTGTTTTTCTTTATTGCTGAGTTGAATTCCATTCTGTATATATCCCACATGTGATCTACATTTTTTTTTTATTAGTGGTACTAGGGATTTAACACCCAGAGGCATTTTTCCTCCAAGCTACATCACCAGCCTGAGTTTATTTCTTATTTGGAAACAAGGTCTCACTAGGTTGCTGAGAGCCTCGCTAAATTGCCGAGGCTGGCTTCGAACCTGTGATCCTCCTGTCTCAACATCCCAAGTATTGAGGTTACAGGCATGCATCTATGTATCCAGCTTACCATTCATTTTAATTGTGGGATTAATTTATAATTCCAGTATGCTTAGAGTAAAAAAAAGTAGTGTTTGTCTAGATTTTAAAAATAAATCAACATTTCACATATAAATGAGTATGGTCTACCCTTAGTATAGTTACTGTATGTATTAATCCACTTTAATATGTCATACACTTATTATCCCAGTAATGTGACTGTCATTCAAAATATTTTTAATTCTTATAATGAAATTTTGAGCCACTAAAGAAAATTACTCCTGATAATTCCAATTTTTAATGAAAATATTTTGTTATTGCTATAAGCTAGTATCTCTCTTGTACAAAGTTTGTAAAAAGAAAAAACTAATAAATGTAAAAATAAATGAGAGAAATTAATCATAACTACTTCACTACATTAACCTTTGAGTATATATTATTTCAGAATATTCCTAAGAATTTATCACATATATACAATATATTACAAAATTTTATCATTCTACCTAAGCTTTATTTTACTTAACATATAATATTACATAGAATAATATAGACATATATAATGTATAATACATGCATGGTTAGTAATATGATTACATGTTATATATTACCAAGACTTTCTGTGTTAATAAGTATGCTTGTCAAATTTTTTGCTAACTAATAATTAGTATTTTATTGACTACATCTAACACATTATATAATACTCTTGTTCAAACTGTTTTCTGAAAAATCTTTCAAGATGTTCCAAATTTGGGGGAAGGAAGGATCTGGATTTAATAAAGTTAAATAAGTTGCAAAAGCATATTAATATCAAGTTATCTCGGACTTTATATCTAATTAAAGATTGCAAGTTTTCAAAAGTGAAATATTTTATGATACACTATGAAAAATTAACCATTGGACATTTTATTTGGTAAATCCTATCAATGTTCTAAATATTCAAATTCCCAGGTATGTAAATGTGAAAACTCTGATCTAATCACTTTATTACTACTGAGATTTTTAGACTTTTAATTTTATTAACCAAGATTAATAATTCTTTGATAAATATTTTAAATACTCATCTTTGAGCATATATCTGATTATTTGCTTAAAGCAAATTTTAAAACTCAGAATTTCCTGGCCTATTATGTATTTAAGGACCTGATACATATCACAAAATTTTCTCTAAAGATTTATCAGTAGCACATATTCATATAGCATAGTCTAAGTCAATTTTCTCATAAATTAACTAATGTCAGTTATTATAATTTCTTAATTTTTTTCCCTATTTAATTGGCACTATCTTGATTGATTAGCCAGTTTGGTCTAGAGTATTGCTTTTAGATGACATTTGGTAATATTGTCATAATGGACCATGTTTTCTTAAGAATATGGACAAGGTACAAGAAAAACTTAATATATGGACTCAAAAACTCCATTCCTAGCCAGGCATGGTGGCTCATGCTTGTAATCCCAGTATTTGGGAGGCTGAGACTGGAGGATCCGGGTTCACGGCCAGCCTCAGCTACTTAGTGAGGCCTGCTGCAACTTAGTGAGACCCTGCTTCAAAATAAAGAACAAAAAATCGGACTAGGGGTATGGCTAGGAGGTAAAATGCCCCTGGGTTCAATCCCCAGTACTTCAAAAAAGAAAAAAATTCCATTCCTTCTTCCCCTGTTTCATTCCATATAACCATCTCTGGTGGTCTCTACTTCTTAATTCAATTTCTATGACAGCAGCAAAGCCACATGTGAAGTTATATACCTGTCCAGGATGTCTAAGTGAACGGCACCATGGTCACATGCAATACTAATAATGCCAGTGTTGCAGTGCACATTTTCAGCTCTTCCAACTTTTATGTGGAATTTGTACCTGCTCTGCAAATAGTATTTGGACTAGTAAATAATCTAACAATGAATCTCAAGGAAGAAAATCAGGAAAAGTCAATACTATAAAAGACAGATGACAAACTAAATGAGTGGGAAATTTGACTCTAATAAATACATGTAATAGCTTTTGGAATAGTTATCACAGGAGGCTGAGACCGGAGGATCCGGGTTCGCGGCCAGTCTCAGCTACCTAGTGAGGCACTCCGCAACTTAGTGAGACTCGGTTTCAAAATAAAGAATAAAAAATAGGCCTGGGGGTATAGCTTGGAGGTAGAATGCCCCTGAGTTCAATCGCCAATACCGCCAAAAAAAAAAAAAGGAATAGTTATCAAAGTTAAAAAAGAAAAAACATACAAAGAATAAACAAAAATTCACATTGATATTTTTAAAAGAAAAGAATAAAATAAGAAAATCTGACAACATTAATACAGAAAGAGCACATATATCAAATATAATATTTGAAAATATGGCGAGCTCGGCATGGTAGCCCATGCTTATAATCCCAGTACTTGGGAGTCTGAGATAGAAGGACCTTGGCTTCAAGAACAGCCTCAGCAACCTTGCAGGAGTCTCAAAACAAAAAAAATTTTAAAGGGGCTGGGGATATAGCTCAGATAGAATGCCCAAAAAAAGAAAAGAAAAAAAGAGAGGGGGGGGAGAGAGAGAGAGAGAGAAATACAGAGAAAACAGTAAACAACATCATAAGAGAATAATATAAACAACCCCATGACAGTAAGATTAGATAAAAGGAAATATTAGATAAGTGTATATAAATTTTCAAAATTGATTCAAGAAATAGATCTGGTTAGACCTATGCCATTTCAGAAACTGAATCAATAGGCAAATATGTACTTTTTTTTAACATGGTTTTTTTGTTTGTTTGTTTTGTTTTGTTTTGTTTGCGGTACTGGGGATTGAACTCAGGGGCGTTCTACCTTCAAGCTATACCCCCAGCCCTGTTTTTTATTCTTTATTTTGAAACCGGGTCTCACTAAGTTACGGAGTGCCTCACTAGGTAGCTGAGGCTGGCTGCGAATCCGGATCCTCCAGTCTCAGCCTCCCAAATGCTGGGGTTACAAGTGTGAGCCACCACAAATACGTACTTTTCATATAAGCACCATGCCCACAGTTTTATTCAAGTTCACCAAACCTACAGAAAGAAATTAATTATTACCTTACACAATTGATCCAATTTATGAATGAGATAAAGTTCCAACTTCATTTTATAAGGCTTTCCTAACAATGGAATTAAGATTAGGCAAGGACTGCATGAGAAAAGAAAAAATAATATATTAGTAAACTAATATATAAAAAATAATATATTAGTAAACTCCACAGCAACATGTAAACAAATTAATGTATTATGACTATTTTCAGCTAATTCAAGGAATACAAAGATAGTTTACATGAGAAAATTTATTACAGCAATTTGCTACATTAAAAACTTAAAGGAGAAGCCGGGCGTGGTGGCGCACGCTTGTAATCCCAGCATTTGGGAGGCTGAGACAGGAGGATCCGGGTTCGCGGCCAGCCTCAGCTACCTAGTGAGGCACTCCGCAACTTAGTGAGACCCTGTTTCAAAATAAAGAATAAAAAATAGGGCTGGGGGTATAGCTCGGAGGTAGAATGCCCCTGAGTTCAATCCCCAGCACCGCAAAAAAAAAAAAAAAAAAAAAAAAACTTAAAGGAGAAATTATTTTGATCATCAAAGTCGATGCAGAAAAAAGAGTTCAATGTTTCAATGTACATTCATACAAAACAAAATGAAAAAAAGGTCTCAGCATATCAAAAATAATAAGGAATATCTCATTCTATTAAAAATTTGCTGCAAGCATTACACATAATAGTGGATAGTAAAAACATTTATTATGAGGAGCAACACAAATTTGTCATCACTTTCAAATTTTTAATATACAAAGAATAGTCCGGAGTGAGGGGAAACTGTCATTCTCATACACGTTCCCTATGATGAAGCCACATGGAAGGGGAAATCTTAGTATCTGTTAAATAGGAAGGCATGATCCCTATACGAATTGACAACTTTCTGTATACACCAAGAATAACATTTGCACATGAAAACAAAAACAAAGCACGTGCAGTATGTAAACTGCAACATTATTCAAAATGCTAGAGTTGGAAATAGCCTGTGTCTATAAATAGAGAAATTATGAAATAAACCATGATATATCTAGTAGTATATTACTAACAAAAGCAAAATCTGCAATGAAGTACATTTGGAGAGAGTAGAAAAGCAAATTACAAAAAGGATTGTACACTGTGCTGCTACTTAAACTTAAAAGAAGGGAAAATAATATCATGTATTTTACAGATATAAGTATGTATGGAAATGCTCTGCAGATAGTTCTGGAAGAATCCCCACCAAACTGATAATAGCTGTCATTTCTGACAGGTGATTAAAGATGTGTTCATGATGGGCTTTAGCCTCATCTGCAATGATTGATTGATTGATTGATTGATTGACTGTTTCTATATTGATATATTACGTGTTTTTTTTTAATTTTTAGAGCCTAATAGGTATTTTTTCAAATTAATAAAATACTATTTGTTACTTGGGTTCTTAAAAGAATTTTTCCTCTCTGACAGTATTCGTTAATTTCTTAGAAAAATACTAGATTTGTGATGAGACCACAATTAGCCTTATAACAAAATGTTAGTTGCCAGAGAGAAACTAAACACTAGAAAAGACCAGAATTAGCCTTAAGACAGAGGAAGCTTTTGGGAAAATTATTACAGCCCAGGTTTTCCCTGGACAGTAATTTTTAATAGTAAAGAACAGAGTCTATGATTTGTACATTCTTCTGTGCTGAGCAATCCTCACCTGATGTGCAGTTATCGGATATTCCTCAAATTTTCCTGGAGAAAAACCATGAGAATTCTGATTATAGAACTTGAGAGCCCTAAATCACCCTGCTTCTTCTCCTTAGTCCAGAAAGAGAGGCAGGGCTCTTTAAGAAAATACAGGTCTGGAGGCCAGCATGAGCGGTCCATGGGGGAAAAGAGACCCAGAAAATAAGGGAGCTAGATCTATGAGTTCGTTTCCAATTCTAGAGCTTGGCAACTTTACTATTACCTGGTCAGCATGCACCTAGATATACCATTATCTCTTTATGCATCTTGTGAGAACAGCTGCAATGGTAATGTTGGTACACACCTTCAAAAACTCTATCCTTTGACATATTAGTCACTAACATAATTGTTCAATGTAAATGTATTGTTGGAGAAAATTCTATTATTGCAAAGTCACCTAGAATTAGAGGAAACATGGGAATGAGGGGTAGCACAGGCACTGTGTGCCATAGATTTTCACCCAGAAGCAGCAGGGCTATTGTACTTGTATGTCCTTTAATACTTCTTCCCTTATAATGAATCATTTATATAAAAACAAGCTTCTTAGCAATTTTTTTTTTAAACTGGAGTTCTCAGGAAGGATTTTTGAACATGGTGTGGGTTAGCTTTTGAACAAGTATGTGGTTAGCTGACTCTCAGTCTATCTGGCTTCACTCACAGGCAGAATGAGAGGTTGGCTTCAGGGAAGCCAGGGACTCGCCTGGCCAAAATAGTTCTTCCAAGGGCTTGTCATGACATTACCCTCCCCTCTTGCCTGATCAGATGCATTGCCTGTTCCATGGTTGAGAAGAGGCAGGTGTGAGCAAGAGGGGAGCAGACACAGTAAGAGGAGGTGGCACTTGGAGCAGCATGAAATAACTCTTCTGCTATTAGAGAACTACAAGGGGTGCTGACTAGGAAGAGCATCAGGCAGCCAACCTAAGCAAAATGGGACAGGACTGGGGAAGGAAAGGTAAGATGGAATGGGGAATTTGCTTGTAATTATTTGGCAAGCTGGGTTGGACGAAGGAAAAAACACACAAGGGGCCTCAGTTCAGGGCTGAACTCTTGCCGGAGGTTGTAATTAGTTTTAATCATTTCAAAAGCCATTTAGCTAAATCATTTTTCTTTTCTTTTTGCTTCACTACTTCTAATACGTAGGACTGATTCATCAAGATTAATTCCACCCCTGGAATTTTCTGCTTTCTTTCTCCTAAATGAACACGTTAACAGCATGCAAGAGGACTTAATATTTCAAAGTAATCCCCAAGTTGAAATAAAGCAAAATGAGCTTGCCGAAGTCCACGCTAACTGGCGTTATTCCATCCTGTCCACCAGGATTGTGAGCATAATCACCAGCTGCACCTCACCCTGCTTCCATGACTGCCAAGGAAAATAAATTGTAGCAAAATCACTTCCAGTAGTTATAATGGATGTACATGCAGGATGAAAACCTCATGACTCATTCCAAAAAAATAAAAGGAATTAGATGATGATGATGATGAAGGAGGAGGAGGAGGAGGAGGAGGAGGAGGAAGAGGAGGACGAGGAAGATAGATAGATGATAGATAGATAGATAGATAGATAGATAGATAGATAGATAGATAGATAGACAGATAGATGGATGATAGAGGAAGGCAGATAGATGTGTGTATGTATTGAAATACTGAGTCAAAACTTTTGGGGTTGCCATCAATAACTGAAAGAATATCTACTTGAGACTGAATGTGAGGCAGGTAAAGGCTTTATGACAGATTGCTGTTGTTAGCCTAATATCTTTATGCTCCCTGGAGAGCCATCTGGAATCTAAGCAGACACCTAGGCTTGTGTATACAATACTCAGTGAATTCTATTGATTCTGAGGGTAAAATTTGATGTATTCAAACATGAAGTCTTTTACATGGAATTGCTTCAGCAAATATTATCTGTTGAAGTCATTTCAAATGGTCTGACTGCTAATGGTCTGTATGAATCACTTTGAACTTGTTTATATTAAACTACATTTATTATATTTCTTTCAACGGTTAATTTTGCATCATGTAAGTGTCACTAATCTCTTTAAAACTTGGCATCTATTACATCTATTTGCAGTATAAATTCTGTTCAAAACTGAAGAAGAAAGTACTAAAATTCACTTAATAGATATGAATTTCACAGATATGTATGTATTCAATGTCCTTTCTGTGAGCACAAAGTGAACCTTTTTCATCCTATATATTTAAATGGCTTAGTTCTTTTTTATCTGAATTTAAGAGTTTAAATCATAAACCCAGGTGAAAAACAAAGATAGGAACAACTAAGTAAACAAATATTCCCAAAGCAGTTAAAATTACATTCATTTTCTGTTTTACTTTTGTTCACTATAAAATTTCCTTATTGTCATTTAAGTGGAGAAGCCTCTGCACTGGGTAGAGGAATAGCCAGATGAGTCATTTAATGAGCTAAAACAAAGAAAGGATTTCCATTCCAGTTGTGCTCCAAGCCCCTCTGTGGCATTAGACTTTTTATAACTTAACTAAATAAATATGTTACTAGTTGTTCTTGAAACGATTTTTTAAATGAATGAATTTGATATATAATAGGGCACATAGTCTAATTTTTTTCCTGTAGTCCTTATTTAATCCATCCTAAATCAACTTAACTATACAGTCTTATAGAGAGAATTAAGGGCCTCAGGTTATCTTAAAAGAAGACAATTATTTACTTGCTGAATATTCAAATTGCATCTATTAACATTATGCAGAGTTCTCTATGCAAAAGAAAGAAATTGGACACCATCAAATCATTCATAAAAAAATAACTCAAACTGGATCATAAACTTATATGTAAGAGCTAAAACTATAAACAACATCAAAAGCATATATGATAAAGAAAAATAGAACTGATAAACTAGCATTTATTAAATTTAAAAAACTTTTTTCCTACATAACTGGAGAAAGAGAAAAACATCTCAGAAAATAGGAGAAAATATTTGTAGATTGTATACTTAATAAGGGTCTGATATTCAGAAAACAGAAAGGATTCTTTTAATAGGCACTTCTTTTGTTTTTTTGTTTTGTTTTTGTTTTTGTTTTTTTGCAGTACTGGGGATTGAACTCAGGGGCATTCTACCTCCAAGCTACATCCTCAGCCCTATTTTGTATTTTTTTGTTTGTTTGTTTTGAAACAGGGTCTCACTAAGTTGCGGAGTGCCTCACTAGGTAGCTGAGGCTGGCTGCGAACCTGGATCCTCCGGTCCCAGTCTCCCAAATGCTGGGATTACAAGCATGCACCACCACGCCTGGCTAATAGGTACTTCTCACAAAAAGATATATAAAATTCTAAGGACATGAAAAGATGGCCAATATCATTTATCACTTGGGACCTGCAAGTTGAAACTACAATGAAATTCCACTTCCCAAACACTGAGATGCTTATGATTTAAAAAAAAAAAAAAAATTCATCAGTGTAGAGAACATGGAACCCCTATACATACATGCTCATGGGATTAGAAAATGATATAGCCATTTTGGAAAAGTAGCATGGCAGTTCCTAAAAATGTTAAACATAGAGTTACTATATGACCCAACAATTCAAATCCTAAATATAGCCTCAAGAAAATTGAATATGTAGCCAGGCGTGGTGGTGCACACTTGTAATCCCAATACATAGGAGGCTGAGATAGGAGGATTATAGGTTCAAGGACAGCCTCAGCTACTTAGTGAGACCCTCTAAAGTTAGTGAGACCCTGTTTCAAAATAAAGAATACAAAACAGGTCTAGGGTGTAGCTTAGAGGTAGAATGCCCCTGGGTTCAGTCCCCAGTATGGCAAATAATAATAATAACAATAATTTTAAAACATGCTTACCCCCCCAAAAAAGTACACAAATATTCATTGCAACATTATCCACAGTAGTCAAAAGTTGAAGCATCCCACCTGTCCAAAAACTGTTAAATGAATAAAATGTGGTACATTCATAGCCATCAAATAAATTGTTTGTCAATAAGAAGGAATGGAGTATTAATACATAGTACAACATGAATCGGCATGCTAAACAAAAGAAACAAAAATGACTACATATTGGCTATGTGTCTGTTTATATGAAATGTCTAGAATTGGTCACCCTATAAAGACAGAAAGTGGATTAGGGGTTGTCAAGGGCTGGGCAGTGGGGTAAGGGTGGGTAGCAGGAGGATGATGGGAAATGAGTGCTAAAATGTATAAGCTTTTTTATTGGGATAATGAAAATGTTCTAAGATTTTAATTGTGGTGCTGGTTGCACAACTCTGCAAGTATAATAAAAACCATTGAATTGTATGTTTTAAATTGTGAACTATGTCTACATAAATTATATCTCAATAAACTCATTATTTTTTAAGTATGACCTAGAAAATGCAGGAAAAAAAAAACTGCACCATTGTGTCCTGCCTCTAAAATTTGCATTCTGCTACTGTATTCTTAATTATATAAGGTTGCACAGAAAGAATTCCATCCAATTCTGTATCTGTTGACACTAAAACTTTGTCACTCCATCATATAGAAATTATTCTGCTATTCAACTACCAAATAGAACTAAACTCCAAACAGAACTAAATCCCTGTGGAATTAAAAATAAAACATTTATTACTAAATTATATGCCAAGGAATATGGATGAAGAAGTAAAAGAAGACTGGTATTACAGTATGACAGAGGTATCGTGGTTGAAGACGGTGGGAAGGTCTTTTAGAATCTCTGCAATTGCATCCTGCAGAGACTTGGGGCTGAATAAGCTGAGAGCACTTTGGGAATATATGCATAAAGCCATTCACAAATGGATCCTGATCATTTTGCTTGTGCCAGGTGGCACACTGACATAGTCACCACCACAGCTGGATCAAGACATGTCTGGGCATAGCTGATGGATCACTGTTTTGACCTCACAGAGAAATGAAAGAAATCCAAAGGGTAGAGGGCATTAGGCCGTCCAGACAGGCCAGATGACAAAGCGTCATGACATGAGGCAGGCGGAACAAAGTACACTGTGGCCTCTGTCGTGTTTTACCGCCCAGTCTCAGCTTCCAGAGACCAATGTCTGACATCTATGACAATAAACTGTGAGTAAAACCTGAAGAAAACAGATCTATTCACCAAAAAGAGAATCACAAACATGTTTTATCTTATGTCTTTATTTTCTCTATTCATGTATTTCTCTCCCCCCAAATACAATATAGAGCAGTCTATATAGCAAGCATCATTTGTGTGAAAAATAAAACGAATGTGTGCCTGTATATACATAGAATAACTTTGAAAGTATTTGTAAGGATTGATAACATAGGTTGACGCTCATGAGGGGACTTTCAGGTCTGGGGACAGAAGTGGGAGGAAGATCTTTTGTGTTTTACCTTTATATGTCGTGTACTTTTAAAGTTTTGAACCATATGGTTGTTCAAAAATAAATTAAAAGGGTTAGGATGTACCTCAAGGATAGAGCACTTGCCTAGTATGTGCAAGGTCCTGGGTTCAATTCCTAGTACTGCAAAAATAAAAATTTCTGTTAAGTACCATACTGATGTTTGCGCTTCTGTTCTTCTGCATGACTCTTTGTTTCTTGATAGTTCCATTCCTACACTGTTTATCTGTAAACTGTGGTCATCTCCAGGAGGGTTAACTTAGAAATGCTTGTATTCTATCTTCTTTTGTACCAACTTGCTCAGCATATAATTTCTGATTTATTGTGGTACCCCTCATTTCTCCCATACAATAGGCTCTCATTACATATATGTTAGAGAAATGAATATTGGAACCATCTCAGTATTGATCCATGAAGAACTCAATAGTTAAGAAGTATCTATAAAATAACTACTATCAAGAAAAGTTCCTTATCATCATTAAAAAGAAAACTTGAAGCCGGGCGTGGTGGCGCACACTTGTAATCCCAGCATTCGGAAGGCTGAGACCAGAGGATCCGGGTTCACGGCCAGCCTCAGCTACCTAGTGAGGCACTCCGCAACTTAGTGAGACTCGGTTTCAAAATAAAGAATAAAAAATAGGGCTGGGGGTATAGCTCGGAGGTAGAATGCCCCTGAGTTCAATCCCCAGTACCGCAAAAAAAAAGAAAACTTGAGCCAGGCATGGTGGTGCATGCCTAAAATCCCAGCTACTAGAGAGGTTGAGGCAGAAAAATTGCCAACTTTGAGGCCAGCCTAGGCAATATAGTGAGACCCTGTGTCAAAGTGAAGTTTTTAAAAGATCTGAGGATGTAGCTCACTGGTAGAGCACTTTCCTAGTATACATGAGGTACTGGATTCAATCCTCAGTACCACCAAAAAAAAAAAAAAAAAAGAAGAAGAAAAAATTTTCTTTTACAGGGTCTCACTAAATTGCAGAGGGTCTCACTAAGTAGCTGAGGCTAGCCATGAACCTTCTGTCTCAGCCTCCTAAGTACTGGTACTGCAAGTGTGTGCCACCACATCTGGCTTCTTTTATAATTTTTAAGTGAGTAGATATTAAATCAAATGTCCCTGTAGAGATTTTTTGAAAGCTATAAACCCATACTGGGAGGATACATAAAACATATTTGCACATACTTTTTTGCATATCAGAGCATTCATATTATACATCAAGTCTTCCCACAGATCACTTTGGTCCTCATAAGAATTCATATTAAGACCACCTATTTAAACCACATCTCCACATACCAACAGATGTCTACCCCAAGTCCTAAATGTACAGGTTCTGTTTAATGTCCTCATTAAAGGATTTTTAAGCAACTGAATGTGTTATGTCTCAATCACAAATAAGTCTACACAAAAGAAAATTGGGGAAAAAGAACCAAGTAAGGGAAATAATTAGCTTTTCCCCCATCAAACCAAAAATGGAGATTTTTTCCCCGTGGAAGGTACAAAATAGTTTGGGAAAATAAATATTCAATAAAGGGAACAGTGACTGAAATTCCCTGTTTTAAAGCTATTAGGTCATCTTATAAAGGAAGCATATTTTAGGAACCACGTAAAAACTAATCTTTTCTCTTTGTATATCTGGAATATTTTGTATTACTTGCCATACAATAAGATAGCTAATCCTGTCTTTCCATGTTCATATTTGCCATAAATGCACTTATTTCCTCTGCAAAGTTTAGTGAGTAGAGACACTTGTACATCCATCACTAGACTTGTTACACTCTAAGTGCAATGCCAATCAAAAGGCAAATATCTAAAATATTGCCAGTTCTTTGTGTAACATGAACATGGTTTAAGTATATTAACAGAAAAGAAGATTGCCAGGAAAGAGCAATCCATCTCTTGAAACAATTGCTGTCAATGAATAACAAGAGGTAGAAAAGGTATTCAAAGTTCACATTAGAATAAAATTTTCAAGCCTTGGGGAGAGCATAAGTTGATATTTCAATGTTGCCTTGCCACATTCATTGGTCTTTTGTTAAAGGAAAAAACACCTAGCAAGTCTTAAAAAATGACTTATCTTTGACCCAATAAGAATTTCTTCACATAAAATCTGAATCCTGTCTGTATGCTGGATTTTTTCAGTTTGGCCCTAATAAGAACCTCAACTCCTAATCATCAGTGACCAGACCCACGTCTGAGCCAGATACAGCCTTCCATCAATGCCACTATCATTCTAAGCTCCCAAATGTTCATTTAATTTCTTCTAATATTACCTTATCAAATCTCTGCAAAAGCAAATGAAAAAGAAACAGATGCAACAAGAAGGGAGGACTCTTTGAATTAGCAAATGATGTTGTAATAGTGTTTGTTTAGTTTCTAGTCATCTAAAGGGGAATCTTTCAAATATCCAGTGAAAGGGATGCAGCACCGAGTTCAGAAGATGAAGTTTATCAAAAGGCACAATTGTAAGTGAAAATTCAAATTATTTCCATAAATTTCTTGGACTATCTTCATGAAAGTGCACTACACACATCTGTATCCTTCCTGTGGCCCTTCATTATCTTTCTCTTTGGATTTGGATTCCACTTTCAGGGTATAACCGATTAAGCATGAAGCAAGATCAGAGAGGAGGCTTAAACAGTAACAATTGCTATTCAGATACACTTCAAGTCAAAACATGTCCCACGGAGCACAACTATACATTTTGGAAGCCTGGCATACTGACCTTATGACCTTGTACTGCAGGAATTAGTCCTCTTCTCCAATTCCACTCAGTTTGCATGGTCTATAAATCAGGATTCCAACAGGAAACAGATGGCATGCTCAAATTGGGATAACATGAGGATGGTTTATTTACCAAAGTCTATTTACAGAGGTCTGGGTGTAGCAATCACAATGAGTAGAGAATGAATACTGAGCTGGTAATGTGTGAACACCCCTAGGTCCAAAAGGACAAGAGGAAGGAGTAGTTATTGGAAAGTTTGCCTTGAAAGGATAAGTGGCCTGTCTAGGACAGCACAGCAGCCCTAAGAAATATGGCACTCTCTTTCCTTTCCTGATTTTACAACCCAACAAGAAGCAAAAGGGCACAGGAGTCGTGTGTGTGTGTGTGTGTGTGTGTGTGTGTGTGTGTGTGTGTGTGTGTTACTGGGGATCGAACCTAGAAGGCATTTCACCCCTGAGCTACACCCCAGCCCTATTTTATTTTTTTATTTTGAAACAGGGTCTCGCTAAGTTACTGAGGACCTAGCTACATTGCTAAGGCTATCCTTGAACCTGTGCTACATCTGACTCAGCCTCCCAAGTACTGGGATTACAGGCGAGTGCCACCACACCCTACTGGGCACAGTAGTCTTGATGACCTCTGTCAACAGTGCCACCTTTCAACTTCCCAGATGATATCAGGGAAAATAAATAACTATACATCTCCTATAGGGATTCCCCAATGGCTGAACCTACCAAAAGCCAGAAGGCATAGGAACCAGCAATAACATTTATAAATGAGTCAGCTCCTGGGGCAAAGACCAGACTGGAAAAATGAGGCCCAATCAGAAGATATAACATATGTGATTGACCGTTTGTGTCTATGCTTACTCTTTAACACACAAATGTCTTCACCTATATAACTTGAAAAGTTTTCACAAAGGAATTTTCCCTGGAAATTTGTACTTCACTGGTCTCTCTTATGCTCAAAATTCCTACCTTCATATACTTCAAAGTTAAGACTATAAATTTATAATCTATAAATATTGGGTAGAATTGGTAGCAAATTGGAAAGGAAACTGATATTCTTGAATACTATATTTTTACATATCTCCTCTCCTTTAATATTTGAAAGGAGTTATAATTTATTATTTATGTTTTACAGACTTGAGACTCAAATAGTTCAAATAACTTGTTCAAGGCCACACATAAACTACAAGGTGAATCACTGAACCCAGGACAATTTGATTCTAAACCCCACTCAGCTTTACCCTGAGCAAACTGCTTATTGTAAATTAACTACACTTGAGCACTTTAACCCCTCCAAAATTAACATTTCCCTGAGGAGTATGGGGCAGCAAATCAACAAAAGATATTAAAGGAGAAGATAAGTAGACCCTAAGGGTCTAATATCCATCTGTAGTATATTAAAGGGAGAGACCTAGAATTGAAAAAAAATGTTGAGTAGATATGAAGGGTTGATGGCAAAGAAGAAAGGGACAAGAAGAGAGATTAAACACTGCCTTTGCATTCTTCCTCCTCCCCTAACCCGTTGAGCCAGCCCAGCCACTTTTCAGTGTCCATGGACTTTGCTTTTAGGTTTACGCCCTCCACGATGCCTACAGTGATCCAATGCGTCACCTCTAATAATAATTTCACCTGCCTTCCACCTTGGCTTACTCCTCCTTGCTGGAAGGCAGCAGTGTGCAATGGGCATTTTGATTGCAGGCTCATGAATGGTTACCCTGAGGGCCAATGACTCTCCTGGTTGCACCTGCCTTTGAACACGTGTGCTATCACAGGTAAATTAAAGCACGCCTACTCAGAGAGAAGGATGTTGTTCTCAAAGGATTTAAATCTTGATACTGAGGAATGAGTTCGTGACTCAAGGCAGATATAAAGATTTCATAGGAAATCATAAAGGGAATGTGCTATCAGATTCTGGGGATCAGTTTGTATAGAGAACAAATAACATGGAACCCAAATTTGAGTGAGCCCTTGCTTTTAAAAGTCTGCCAACGCCGGGCGTGGTGGCGCACGCTTGTAATCCCAGCATTCGGGAGGCTGAGACCGGAGGATCTGGGTTCGTGGCCAGCCTCAGCTACCTAGTGAGGCCCACCGCAACTTAGTGAGACCCTGTTTCAAAATAAAAAAAAGAATAAAAAATAGGGCTGGGGGTGTAGCTCGGAGGTAGAATGCCCCTGAGTTCAATCCCCAGTACCGCAAAAAAAAAAAAAAAAAAACAAAAAACAAAAAAAACAAAAACAAAAAAAAAGTCTGCCAACAAGCTTCCACACCACAAACAAAATATCCATGCAACTATCATTTTTCCCAGAGGCAAAAAAATGACCATCAGGAAATGACTAGCAAAAAAGATTATGGATTTATGGAAGCTCTTTACTTCTTTTTTTAAAGATGGACTCAATGCCCTACTCTAAGCATTCAATGTTTGCTTTTTTAGAACAGAGCTAGAAATCTCTAAAAACAGAACACAAAGAAATAACTTCCAGGGTGGGGCAGGCACTCCCTGATTCAATGGGGAATCACCAGCAGTACTTTTATTTTTGACTCAAATTCCACAGTTGTCACAAAGCCAAACATTCTCCTAGCTTCTTCAATTTCCACACTGGATTCTACAAAACTTATTTGTGAATATTCTCTTTACCCAGCCAGCTTTCCTGCCTGAGCTGTGAAATCATTTCAGACAGCTAACTGGATAAAGAGCTTAAAAGAGGATGACCTTTATTCTTTATCAACTAAAAATTGCCAACCAGTAGCCAACATGGGCTTTGGATATACGCAGAAACTCTTTTGAGTTATTTGTATTTTTTTACCATCCATAGAATGCTTTAACTTAAACTAAAGCAAAAAAAAAAAAAAAAACCCACTCTAATCCATAGAGTAATTTTGATCAAATATCTAAAGTGGCTAGGCCTCTTTAAATTACTAAAATGGTTCAGAAATTGAGAGTCTTTAAATTATTTTGGGCAGAATGAAAATACTTTGTCTCCATAAAACTCATATGTAATCATAATATATAATATTATGCCATATTTATAGTGTAATCAATATGTAGACATATGAGAATCCATGTTTCTTGATGGAAGAAGCCCTAATCTGAATCAGGAACACAGGATTTGAGCCATGTCTCTATCACAAATTACCTGGAAGATTCTGGCAATGTCATTTAAACTCCATGCCTCCGATTACTTCTCTGTAAAATGAAAAGAATGAACTAACACAGTTTCAAATCATGATCTGAAGAGCATACTGTACTCTGAAGGGGTGACTCAGTTACTATAATCAGAGATGAAAATTGGGCCTCTGTTCAATGCCACCACCACGACCATCATCATCAAAGCAGCTCCACATGTTTAGATTTTGTGTAAGATTTCAGCTGAAGACATCTTTTCAATGTTTTTTTTTTTTTTTTTTTACTACTAGGGATTGATCTCAGGGGCATTCCACCTCTGAGTTCATCCCCACCTCTATTTTATTTTTTTTTTTATTTTGAAACAGGGTCTCACTAAGTTGCTGAGGCTATCCTCAAATCTATGATCCTCCTGTCTCAGCCTCTCAAGTACTAGAATTATAGACATGTGCTACCAAGCCTGGATCTTTTCAAATTCTTGCAAAGTATTGACTACAATATATCTTTGATGAAACTCTATGAGTCTGAATTCATATATATATATATATATATATATATATATATAATAAAATGATTATCTCATTTTATTCTCTGAAAATGGGAAAACTCCTCTATTTGGATAGATGTCTATAATCTTCCTTATCTTAATGCCCTATTTCTTACATGCAAACAGTTTGAAGAGTCCTAAATGGGTTATCAAACTTGGGTAGGAACTGGTAACTGGCTGATTTAGTCAGCTTTTTTCATCACTGTGACCAAAATACCTGACAAGAACAACTGAGAGGAGGAATTTAGTTAGGCTCATAGTTTTGGATATTCAGTCCATAATTAGCTCACCCCAAGGCAGAAACCAGGATGGTAAGGTATGGTAGAAGGATGATCCCTGGAAAAAAGCCCAAAGGAAGCATGTTGATGTTTATGCTATCAGTCCAAAAAGAACTTCTGAGATTAGAAAGGCTCAAAGAAAAAAGAACCCAGGAAGCCAATCCTCAAATTGGTAACAAAGCAATGAGTAGACTGAAGATAAAAACATGAAATACCAGAATGAGGTCAGAATCAAGTCACAAGAGAATTGAAGACTTATTAATTAATTTCCTAAATGAAGCTAATCTCATGTCACATAATTTTTAGGTCTGCCATACTTTTGATGAACTGGAGCATATCCTTAAAGTACCATACATCATGAAGGATATATAATGTGTGTGTGTGTGTGTGTGTGTGTGTGTGTGTGTGTGTGTGTGTGTGTCACAGCCAGGATAGAAGAGAAAGGCAAGTCTTTTCCCTACAAAGCAAGAGTGTATATTAAGAATCCAAGCATATTTTTTGTTTCTCAATTGGCACACATAAAGAACACTATATGATTTCAATTACTCTGACATTTTAATGCTTTGAATATGATAATGACTACATATTTTAATCCTTTCATAACATTCTTTTGGGTAATAGAAGATTTCCTCATGTCACACAAAACTAAAGAAAAATAAATTTTTAACTGTCTCATAGGATATTGGTCCAATCTCCCATCAGGATATAATCTTCCAACAGTATATGCTATTTTTAATAAGCTAAATATTTTATATTGTTTGACTTTGACTTTTTCTAGTCTATTTAAATAGTCCACAAAAATTCTAGCAATAAATTATTGATGAAATAAATTGATGGAGACTTTCATAAAATAAAACATGAACTAGAAAAGTCTTCTACTCCTTCCTTAAAAATATACTTTTAAAAGAAGAAAACATTTGATTCCAGTCAAGGTCTGATTGACCCTTACATTTAAATAAATGTATGAGTTTCTGCCCCCTCCCCAAAAGCATTTTGAGAGAGATTTTGCCCTCAAATCTGGGTTTCAGAAGCCTTTGTTTCTGGCCTCTAAACAGTTCAATAAGTAAAAAGGGACATATTAAAAAGGGCACATATATCCGGGCGTGGTGGCGCACCCTTGTAATCCCAGCATTCGGGAGGCTGAGACCGGAGGATCCGGGTTCGCGGCCAGCCTCAGCTACCTAGTGAGGCACTCCACAACTTAGTGAGACTCGGTTTCAAAATAAAGAATAAAAAATAGGGCTGGGGGTGTAGCTCGGAGGTAGAATGCCCCTGAGTTCAATCCCCAGTACCGCCAAAAAAAAAAAAAAAAAAAAAGGCACACATAAAAAGGGTCAGTTATGATTTTTGCAAATTAAAATAAGATATAGTAAGTAGGTTTTGGCAATTCACACAATTGGCCTAAAAGGAAATGTCATTATTCTCACTCATAGTAACAACAAAGTTTTGGAAAAAAGCCATCAATCACTTTGACGTAAGAGATGTAACAGGAAATTGACTAGCAACTGAGTGATCTATGCCATGAATGGAGACGGCTTAACATTTGTTTTGTACTTATTTTCTTAGCCTGTGAAGTAAAAGCAACCTGGGTTTTTGTTTGTTTGTTTGTTTTGTTTTTGTTTTTGTTTTTGTTTTTGAGGTACTGGGGATTGAACTCAGGGGCATTCTACCTCCGAGCTATACCCCCAACCCTATTTTTTTTTATTCTTTATTTTGAAACCGAGTCTCACTAAGTTGTGGAGTGCCTCACTAGGTAGCTGAGGCTAGCCGAGAACCCGGATCCTCCGGTCTCAGCCTCCCGAATGCTGGGATTACAAGCGTGCGCCACCACGTCCAGCTGCAACCTGGGTTTTTGTCTACAAAGCCATATAAATGTTATTTCTCCCATGATTTTCCTCATTAAATGCAGGAGAAATTATAGATTTTTTTTAAACTTATATAACTCCTTACAAAGATACTGGACAAGCCAGGCAAGATGGCACACATTTGTAATCCCAGTACTTGGGAGGCTGAGACAGCAGCAGGTTAGAGGCCAGCCTCAGCAATTTAGTGAGGCCCTCAGCAACTTAGTGAGACCTTGTTTCAAACTAAAAAATAAAATCAGGCTGGAGGTAGAATGCCCCTGGGTTAAATCCCCAGTGCCACCAAAAAAAAAAAAAGGAAAGAAAAGATACTGGACATCTGACCATCCCCAAAGCCATCACCATTATAGGTCACCACTGTTCTCATAGGAAGTACTTTGATTGTTTTGGCAAAAGGGAACAATGAAATACAACATTTGTCTTTGAATTAAATTCCTTCTAGTATTTCAATGTCTAACCTAGAATTTCTAAATGGACTATATAAGAAACTACTTGGATTAGACCATAGATAAATTTAGTAATATGTTACTTATGGCCTTTATTTTGTTATTGTTATGATACTGGATACTGAACCCAAAAGTAGTCTACCACCAAGTTATACTCCCAGCCCTTTTTGTTTTGAAACAGGATCTTGCTACATTGCTGAGAGTCTCACTATGTTGCTGAGGCTATTCTTGAAACTGCAATCCTCCTGTCTCAGCCTCCCAAGATGTTCTATCAGTCATTCATACATTTGTGCCTTTAATTATACATTTTAAACTTAATGGATTATGTAATTAGATTTCAGATTAACAATTTTATGACTGTTAATAGTGAATGGGTTATACTGATTTTTTCACATCACTGTTAAAGACAAGATAAAATGACAACTCACGTTTCAAGGTAAAAAATATTGGGTATTATGAATGTTTAAGACCAAAGTTTTCAAGAAAATGACTAAGGACCTGAAAGTTGTGCTCAGTAATCTTTGAGCAATGTTATTGTAAGAGAATGAAAGAAGCAAGACTGAGCGGAAGTTTAACTTCAGTGCAGTAGCAATGGAAGGCTAACACAATCCCAAAGAAGGCTCAGAAGCTGGTATGAACTTCACAGTTGTTTTAGATTAGATTTAGATTTAGGAAGGCTGAGTCCTCACTACTCTCTACTTCTGCCAATTATGGATGCAGTTAACTCTTGTAGATACCTTGTAAATTCAGATGAGAGAGCTTCCTTCAGTAGCAGTTGGTACAATGAGTTTATAAAGTTGGCAGCTAGGTAGCACACCACAGTATCCACTACAATGATGGAATTTTTACAAAGTCTGTTCTCAAAGGAATTTATGTTTAGTTTGGGTAAAATGCTTTGAATTTTAGCATCTCTAGAATAACTACATCAATATCTGTCTCATAAAATTTTATTTCTCATGAAATAAAATTCAGAGAGAGAGAACTGGTATATAAACTACTATCATAAAAAAGTAATTTATTACTTGCCATGATAAGTTCCACACAGGCATATCTCTGGACCTCTGAACTGGAAAATTATTCGTAGGAATTTATCTCTGAGTCACCTAGAGAGAAGAACAATGAAAAAGTGCTCTTGAAGAGGTTTTTGTTTATTTGTTTTTGTTTTTTTGTTTTAACCTGATGTCTCAATCTGCTAATTCTGGAGTATAATTTATTTCATAATATGTTAAGAGCCCACTCACCACTTACAGCAGGACATAGATGAGATGGGAAGTGGGTAAGGTGAGTGGAAAATACTGTGTACATCTTGCAACTTGGCAGGTAGAGAAGAGAAAAATTCTCAAGGTTCTGGATAATCTTATAATCTTTTTAGCCAACTGTGAAATGTAATAACATATATTAATTATGAATTCATTCTTTCCTAATGCTGTGTATAGCTCCAGATAGAAGGTATTCAGGAAATGTCATTTATCTTCTAGAACAAATAAATCCAATAAACTAACTTTAAGAATAGGTAAGAAAAAATATTAGCCATTTTCCAAAAACCATACAAGGAATTTATAGTTCTTTTGTAAAAAGAAATATATTATTTTTTTAAAAAATGTGTTTTTGTTTGTTTGGGGATGTGTGTGTGTGTGTGTGTGTGTGTGTGTGTGTGTGTGTATGCGTGCACTGAGGATTGAACCCAAGGGCATTCTACCTTCAAGCTTCATCCCCAGCCCTATTTTTTTCTAAACAAGGTGTAGCTGGATTGTTAACAGTTTCAACACTTGCTGAGGCTGTCCTCCAACCTGCTATCCTCCATCTCAGCCTCCCAAGTACTAGGACTACAGGCATGCACCATCATATCTGGCTAAGACCACATTCAAAATTTCTTGAAATATTTTCCAAGTCTGAAAAAAAATATTTGTTTGGTTGTGACATGGGCTAAAACAACATATCTCAAATGGGATAATCCCTATACATTACACACACACACACACACACACACACACACACACACATACACACAGATGCATACACATGCCTTTGAAGAGTGCTACCCTTCAACATCCTGTAAAATAATAACAAAAACAATAATTAATTTTTACTTTAATGTCACAAATTGAGTGACGAAATAATTTTCTTGACAAAAGGACTCTCAGTTTTCACCAAATACTATAGGAAGATGAGTGCATTGCATAAAGAAAACTGAAACTGTGTCTAGGAGCAGTTTTTATTGGAGTGGAACATTCTACACACTCTGTCAGGTGGCTACAAACAAGTTTTCCACAAAGTTGTAGTTGCCCTGGTGCATACAACATAGTCCATGATCTGTGCACCAGTCTTTCTGTCTTTCTGTCTCAGAGTGGTTTACTCTCAAGAACACAAATTCACACTAACAAAGGTCACAAAGGACTGATAAATAAACCAGGTTATTAACAACAGCGCATATCAGCCAATGAGACTTAGTATCCCATTAAACTGGCCAGTACATGCTCTCTTCCTTGGAAAACTACATGAAAAACCAATCATGAGACACTGGCTAGAAGAACATGGAATATGATTTGGATATTTAGTGCAATCTGATTCAGTTTGACAGACGCAGGCTTCAACTTACACAACTGATATTACTATTTCTGAGAAGTAAACAGGAAACTTACATAGCTGGGCAAGGCAGTATCTTCCAGGAATTAAAAGTCCTTTGATGGAATTTGGCAATAACTGTGTGATTATTCTTTTTCTATAATTCCATGATCAGGCCCAGGTTTCATTGGTAGTAGAATTTGGGAGTCCCTCTGCAAAAAAAAATAAATACAAGATTAGATATTAAAGTGATTATTTACTTAGGATGACAAAAGGAATAATAAACATTTGAAAATTTAGAAAACTGGCAAATACCAAAATACAAAAATCTATAGGTACAACATACTGGTACGAATATTAATATTGACTGCCTAATTCACTACTTAATTTTTAGTATATTTTTATCTCTTCTTCATATGAATACAATTTTGCAACATCATTTTAGACAGAGAATAGAAAAATATTTGTCTTTTGTCTGGCACAGCACATCAATTTTTTTCAATTATAGAGGTTCAGAACAGTTTATTTTGGTTTCTCAAATTGTCTTTGTAATGCTACATCTGTGTCTTCCTTCCACATTTCTTGTTCAGGAGGTAGAGGACAAATGAAGATGGGGGTCCTTTCAAGAAACCCAGCCCTTTGATGTCACTGGCAAGCCCCCTGCTACTGCAGCTGTTCTAGCAAGAGCAGAACGTTTTGTTCCCCTTCCCTACCCACCTCTACCCCAGCAATCCTGCAGGGAGGCAGCGGACAAGCCCACCAAGAACCAGAGTCATAGCCAACTCCAGGCCATGGTTCAGACTCTGATCCAGATCCTTTCTTAAGGGTCAAATTTAGTACCAAGATGTTTCCAGGTCACCAGGGCCAGCTTGCTGGTGGCATTGCAAGTGGAGGTAGGACTGGCAGCTGAGGCCCTACTTTCTGTACCTGGACTGACCCTACCCAACTTAGAAAAGAACACCCTGTGCTAGTCAGCTTTTTGATAGTAGGACAAACTACCTAAAGGGGGGAGAGGGGTAGGGAAAAGATTTATTTTGACTCACAGTTTCAGAGGTTGCAGTCCATGGTCAGCTAGCTCCGTTGCTATAGGCCGATCCTGAGGCAGAACATCATGGCGGAAGGGTGATGAGAAGGAACGCTGTTCATCTCATGGCAGCCAGGAAACAAAGATAGAGAGACAGAAACAGGA